>SEYY01007402.1:7500-37500 GCA_009176605.1 Armadillidium nasatum
TATTATTATTATTATATTATTATTATTAGTATTATTATTAGTATTTTTATATTATTATTAATATTTTTATTATTATTATTATTATTATTATTATTATTATTATTATTATTATTATTATTATTATTATTATTATTATTATTATTATTATTATTATTATTATTATTATTATTATTATTATTATTATTACTATTATTATTATCGATCTTAATTTTGCACTTTCTTAACACTATTTACAAAGGATATTTTTCTCTTAATTACCTTTAATTCACTCATTTTAATTTTAACTCTCACGATCACTATTTGTTAATTTTAAATTCTTAACTTAATTTAATTTTCAAAGGTTCATATTTTAACAGATTTCCATTATTTTCTATTTCTCTTAATTTTTTTCGATTCTTCTTGTTTCTTCTTTAGTCATCGCAAATGTACATATACTTGTGTGTGTTGGAATCGTCGGGCATCATTGCCTTTCTTCCGAGGAGCGTGGATAGGGAGGTAATTTTGAGGGGGGGTTTTGATCTTAGGCATTTCTTCTCTTTCCCTCGACCACCTCTTCTATGTGGCTTGGAAGGTTGAAACTCTGAAATTCACCATGGAACAAGAAGTTAATAATTCCATATCCTTTCTTGATGTATATGTTACTCATATTAACAACATATTTAAAACATCTGTTTATAGAAAACCTACTTCTACCCTTCTTGCTACAAACTATTTCAGCAACATACCTCTTAAGTTTATTCTATCAGGTCTAAGATCTAGAATCTATAGAGCATTTAAAATTTGCTCTGACTGGCATTTATTCCATAAAGAGATGGAATTTATTAAAATTCCTTTACATTTTAATCTATTTCCTAAGTTCCAAGTGGAAAAAAGTATTAACGAGTTCCTCGTTAATATCTTCAGACCTGCTCATCGTTTTCCTACTGTTCCTAAACAAAAAAATATATCTAAAACTTCCTTTTATAGGATCCCTTACATCCCAACTTAACAAATCTATTCTTACTGTACTTGAGGCTACATTTTCCCAGTGCCAGTTTATTCTTATAAATTATAACTCTCTCTCAATTCACACTTTCTTCAGACATAAGGAATCTATCCCAATGTTTCTCAGATCTTCATTAATATACTTATTTAAGTGTGCCAGCTGTAATGCGGCTTATGTAGGCCAAACTGGTCTACAATTAAAAGTGAGGATTGATAAACATAGAGGAGTTTCCTTCAGAACTGACCTTCCTCTTTCTTCTCCGGAACACTCTACCATAAGAGACCATGGAGATACCCATCCTTTTTCTTCTTCCGATTTCTCTATACTCCGACGTTCGTCATCTCTTCTTGATCGTAGGATATTGGAGTCTTTATATATAAAAACTCATTCCCCATCCTTAAATGATCAAGCTTCTTCTACTGTTCTTTCCACACAATGATGAAGTCCTTTTCCCCATAATAGTCCAGCCTTTTTAATATTTCTTGGTGTTGCAAAATTTCGACTTTAGTCTTGGTTTTTGTTTATGTTATTTTAATATCAATATAATTCTTATATTTTTATTATTTTATTGTAATTATTATTATTTTAGTATTTTTTATATATAATGAAATTATTTGGTTTATATTTTAAATTAGAAAATTTTTTAGAGCTTAGATTGTGCTGAGGACGGACCGAGTTAAGGTTTGAAACGTTCACACTGTAATAAATAATATGTGGAGACCCTTGGTGTTGGCTTTAACCTTTCTAATTAGATTGAAGTTCACAAGGAACGAAGCTATCTCAACTTTATATATATATATATATATATATATATATATATATATATATATATATATATATATATATATATATATATATATATATATATATATATATATATACTACCGTGGTTTCAAACGGTAGGGTGATTGACTTACGTGTTTGAGGGCGCCGGTTCGATCCCACTTCGGGATCCTAGGTATAAAGTACCTAGAAAAGTTCCTCTCCTCGAATAGGGCAATGCCCATGAGATGTGAGCTTTAAAATATATATATATATATATTTTTTTTATGTCTCCTCTGGTGGGCAAAGGCCGGCCAGTAGAGTACATGTAAGAGTGAGCATAGCGGTTAAGTCTGGGGTAGAAGAATTGGACAGAGAAAGGATGAGACTGTGTAGAAAGTCGTGTCACACGAGCCCTTCTTAATGGAGGAGGTATGCGACGTGAGAGTTCAGAAGAGCAATGTTCGTTGTAATAGCGAGAGTATAGAGAAAGTGATGCAACAATTCGAAGGGAAGAAAGAGACTGGAGAGAGTTAGTAAGAGCAGGAGAATTGATGAGACAAAAATCCTTAGACTCCTCCTTTTCTAGAATAGCTGTGTGTGTGAAGCCACCCCAGATGTGAGAGGCGTACTCCATACAGGGACGAACAACACCCCTATGCAGAGCAAGCAACTGGGGTGGCGTGAAAAAACCACGAAGGTGCCTTAGAACACCCAACCTCTTAGAAGGCTTGTTTAGAAAGAGAAATAATGTGATCTTTCCAAGAAAGATCACGAGGAAAGGAAACTCCGAGAATATTGAGGACAGATGAAGGTTTGAGTTGAGTGTTTTCGAAGAAGACATCATAGTTGTGTGGAAGATTATGTCGAGTAGAAAGATGGAGGAATTGAGTTTTTGAGGCATCGAAAACGACCATGTTTTCTGTGCCCCAATTTGAAATACGAGAAAGATCAGAGGTCAGTTGCTCCAAGGCCATCCTTCTTGAATCTATCAACTGCTGTTGGGAGGGACGTCTTTCAAATTGAAAGGAATAATGAAGGGTGGAGTCATCGGCAAAGGAGCGTATAGGAGACGAAGTAATAGAGAGAAGGTCATTAATGAAAATTAGGAAAAGAGTTGGAGAAAGGACAGATCCTTGAGGAACGCCACTATTTATAGATTTATAGGAAGAACGGTGGCCGTCTACAACAGCTGCTATAGAACTACCGGAAAGGAAATTAGAGAGAAGGTCACAGAGAGAAGGATAGATTCCGAAAGAGGGAAGTTTGGAAATCAAAGCTTTGTGCCAAACTCTTTCGAAAGCTTTCGATATGCCTAGGGCCACAGCGAAAGATTCACCGAAACCCCGAAGAGCGGAGGACCAAAAGTTAGAAAGTAGGGAAAGAAGATCACCAGTAGAACGTTCTTTACGAAAACCATACTGGCGATCAGAGATAAGATTGGAAGAATTGAGATGTTTCCAAATCTTCCTGTTAAAGATAGATTCGAAAACTTTAGAAAGAACGGAGGTTAAAGAATTAGGATGATAGTTAGAGGGCTGAGAGGGGTCCCCCTTCTTCGGCACAGGTTCAATGAGCGCACGTTTCCAGCTAGAAGGGAAGGTCGAAGTAGAAAGGCAAAGACGAAATAGTTTACCAAGGCATGGTGCAAGCTCAGAAGCACAAGTTTTGAGAACCGCAGGAGGAATACTATCAGGACCATGTTTATATATATATATATATATATATATATATATATATATATATATATATATATATATATATATATATATATATATATATATATATATATATATATATATATATATATATATATATATATATATATATATATATTTTCACTGCCTCACTTTTCAAGGTATTCTTCGAATTGGCGGGTACACTAATTTTGAGTGAAAAACTACCTTGATCTTCCGGAGTTATACATCTTTAGACTGATCCTACACAAACAGATCAATCGAGTACTTATAATACGTGTAAAACATCTGTGGCTGAAACTACGAAATTAGAAGTAACTTTGAGGTAGCTTTGAAAACTTTCACCAAAAAGAAAATGAGAATTCCTTTTTAAATAACACGGATTCTATTTCAGGGCACCTATACTAGAGACCAGTGGAGAATTTCGTTTTCATTACTAGAGTAGAATCAGTAGCTAAAACACAGCTGTTTTTCAAATGTTTGTCCTCCCCATTTTTGTGAAACCACACAAAACTGTCAACATTCCTAAGTCACCTTTTATCAAAAAAGGTAGAGCATTTAAAAATGTGTTGTATTAACACCGACTTCATTAAGGCTTGGGTACAAATTTTAAAGTTCTGCTCCAGCTCCAGTCCCAGCCCCAGCTCCAGCTTAATATATCCCTTCCTTTTCTTTGTATTTTTTTGTAATGTTAATTTCCCAGTTTTATAGTAATATTCATATTTTAAAAGATGGGACGAGAAGACATTAAAATTGAACAAGTATCGAATTGTTGTTAAACGCAAACAAAGCATCCGCAGGGCTAACATCTAGCACAAATGAGATGACGACAGTTTCATTAATAATAATAATATATATATATATATATATATATATATATATATATATATATATATATATATATATATATATATATATATATATATATATATATATATATATATAATATATATATATATATATATATATATATATATATATATCCGAATTTCCACCAGGAGTTACCGAATTCCACCGGAGTTGGAAAAACACTATTCTGATCGATGGTGGCCGACGTGTCCAGAGACACAGCGTTTGAAAGTATGCATATCAAAGGAAGTTGGGAAAACTGATATAGATGGTCTGTTCCAGACTTTACCAGTAGAGTACATGTAAGAGTGAGCACCGCGGTTAAGTCTGTGGTCGGAGAGTTGGACAGAGAAAGGATGAGACTGTGTATAAATTGTCGCCAGAGCTCTTCTCAATGGAGGAATTATGCGACGAGAGAATTCAGATGAGCAGTGTCCGTTGCAATAGCTATAGTATAGAGAGAGTAACTCAACAATTCGACTGGCAGAATGAGATTTTAGAGAGTTAGTAAGAGCAGGAGAGTTGATAAGACGAAATACCCTAGACTCCACCTTCTCAAGGAGAACTGTATGAGTGGAATCACCCCAGATTTGTAAAGCATACTCCATACAGGGACGAACAACACCCCTATACAGAGCAAGCAACTGGGGTGGCGTGAAGTAATTCTGAAGGCGCCTCAGTACACCCACTTCTTAGAAGCTCGTTTAGAAAGAGAAATAATGTGATCTTTCCAAGAAAGATCACGATAAAAAGAAACACTGATAATATTAAAGAACAGATGAAGGTTTGAGTTGTGTGTTTTTGAAGAAGATATCATAATTGTGTGGAAGATTGTGTCAAGGGGAGAGATGGAGAAACTGAATTTTTGAGGCATTGAAAATAACCATGTTTTCTCTGCCCTAATTTGAAATTCGTGAAAGATCAGAGGTTAGTTGCTCGAAGTCTACCCCTATCAAGTCTAATAACTGCTGTCGGGATGGACGTCTTTCAAACTGAAAGGAGTAATGAAGTGTGCAGTCATCAGCATAGGAGTGGATAGGAGATGAGGTAATAGAAAGAAGATCATTAATGAAAAGTAGAAAAAGTATTGGGAATAGAACAGAACCCTGAAGAACACCACTGTTAATAGGTGTAAAGGAAGAACTGTGGCCGTCTGCAACAGCAGCTATAGAACGACAGGAAAGGAAATTAGAGAGAAGATAACAGAGGGAAGGATAGATACCGAAAGAGTGGAGTTTGGAAATCAAAGCTTTATGCCAGATCCTATCAAAGGCTTTCGATTTGTCTAGCGCGACAGCAAAGGATTCATCGAAATGCCGAAGAGCGGAGGACCAAGAGTCAGAGAGAAGGGAAAGAAGATCACCAATAGAACGTTTCTTACGAAACACATACTGGCGATCAGAGATAAGATTAGAAGAATAGGGGATATTTCCAAATCTTCCTGTTAAGGATTGATTAGAAAACTTTAGAGAGAATGGAGGTCAAAGAAATGAGACGGTAGTTGGAGGGTTGAGAGGGATCCCCCTTCTTCGGCACAGGCTGAATGAGCGCACGTTTCCAGCTAGAAGGGAAAGTCGAAGTGGAAAGGCAAAGGCGAAATAGTTTATCAAGGCAGGGTGCAAGCTCGGAAACACAAGTTTTGAAAACCACACACAGGAGGAATACCATCAGGACTGCAGGCCTTCTTAGCATTAATCTCAGAGAGAGCAAAAATAACGTCTTTTGAAGAAATTATAATTTTTGGCATAAATGAGTTGGAGGGGGTTGAAGGAGGAGGAATAGCTCCGGAATCTTCCAAGGTAGAATTAGAGGCAAAAGTTTGAGCGAAGAGTTCAGGTTTAGAAGAAGGTAAAACAGCAGTTGTGCCGTCGGAAGATACTAAAGGAGGGAAAGATGAAGAAGCAAAGTTAGAGTTGACATTTTTTTGAAAAATGCCAGAAAGAGCATGAGGAAGAGGAACCAGAAAGATTATTGCATTTTTTTACGGAAAAAAGAGTTTTTGTTGTTACGAAGTATAAATTTATATATATATATATATATATATATATATATATATATATATATATATATATATATATATATATATATATATATATATAAATTTTCTTCCATGTTCATTTAGCCTTAAACTAAATATTATTATATCAGTTATACAGCCAAAATTCCTATTTCTATGGTTAGTAGGAAGAAACGCACCAATCTCAGATGGTATATTCTGCACATAAGTGGACGACTAACAGAATCAAAAGCTGTAACCCAATTTTCCTTTTGTTAGAATTACAGCGTTTCAAAGATTTAAGTTATAAACAGCAAATCAATATGACTAGTATATGGAAACAACACAAATATTTGTCTACAAATCACCTGCTAGTTGTGAAGTGCTATTCATGCTTTCAATGTATAGAGGTCCATGGTGGTATCTTTGAAAGTTTATTGCAAAATAAATATACTTTTCAAATAAACTTGTGTTAGCATGGTTAATCATACTTAAAACTTTATAACGCTGTAATTCGATAAAAGTTTTTAGTTTTCTATTCATACATTTATGCGTAGAATACACTTCTGGAGTTTGGTGTGTTCACCCTGACTCATTCTGTATATACAGAAAAGTAAGCTAAAGGGCAATAGATAATGAAACAAAAAATCCTCGGTACCTCTTTTTCAAGTAGAGTTGTGTGAGTGAGACCATTGTAAATCGTAGATCATAGTTTATACAATGACTGTCGAAGCTCTTCCTAATCTCTTTGATAGATACTTATTAAGGTTTGATGGAGTTTTTTTCAAAGATATTTTATTTTATAAAATATTGTGTGTATAAAAATTCTATAAAATCCTCCACATTTCCACAATTTATCACAATATTTAGCTTTTTTCCAATTTTCCAAGTTTTCCTGACTATAGTTATTTCTGGTGTCTATAGTTTTAATTAAGGATTGATTTGCTTCCAATGATGGTCATTGAGCTTTGTAAGCCCTTTTGTGTTCATTGCAGTTTCCTAGACCTGTCATATATACAGGGTGACTCACATCGATGTTGAAAACTTCGACATATGAGAGGTGGCATTATCACAATGAAATTCCACTGAGTATGTATAGGACAGTAAACTGCTCGTTTACGTCATATCAAGTTATTTTCCAGGTTATGTGCCTACAGTTTGAACACCTGTTTAAATTACACCCCCTTTTATGTTATCTCCTACGTGGGAAATTATAGTATATGGTGTTTGCATCATTCCCAGAATGTTTCACGTCGATATCACGTAAACGAGCTGCTTCCGGCCCTACAGATGTTAAAGACTGACTGAGGAGAACGTGATTAAAAATAAATCCCACAAAAAATTGAAACAAAACAATAAGCAGGAAATTATTTTTTTTTTAATTCCAACTCAAGCGAACCTCAAACAAATGTGAAACATTTATTTGAAGAATATATGATTTAATGACGAATGTGTTGACACGCTTGATGTTTAAATTATTATTATTATTATTATTATTATTATTATTATTATTATTATTATTATTATTATTATTATTATCATTATCATTATCCTTATTATCCTTATTATTATTATTATTATTATTATTATTATTATTATTATTATTATTATTATTATTATTATTATTATTATTATTATTATTATTATTGCATAAGAAAATTGTAATTTCAGACCCAATAATAATAATAACAATTCACATTTCAGAATTCACAAATCTTTATTCAGGAAATGGTACATTTACTGGTTTAGAGCTTAAAAGAAAGTCTTATACTACTAAATTCAATAAAAATCTTAATAATAATATTGTGACTGTCCAGTTCTCTGAATAAATAGGGGAAAAACACTGCGGTTTCTTTTGAGCCCCAATGTTTAATATATATATATATATATATATATATATATATATATATATATATATATATATATATATATATATATATATATATATATATATATATATATATATTTTAATTTATTTAATAATTATAGGTTGCTTCTAGAGTAACAAAAGTCTAGTAATATTGATCATGCAATTAACAGTAACAAAGACGCTACTACGATAATACTAGTAATAATAATAGCAACGATGATATTTACTTCAAATATAATATTATAATAATAATAATAATTATATTAACAAAAACTAATACAACAGTAATAATGATAATAATAATAATAATAATAATAATAATAATAATAATAATAATAATAATAATAATAATAATAATAATAATAATAATAATAATAATAATAATAATAATAATAATAATTTCAATTTCAATATTTTATTC
Organism: Armadillidium nasatum; assembly: GCA_009176605.1. Taxonomy (NCBI): domain Eukaryota; kingdom Metazoa; phylum Arthropoda; class Malacostraca; order Isopoda; family Armadillidiidae; genus Armadillidium; species Armadillidium nasatum. The sequence goes on from SEYY01007402.1 coordinate 16,081, forward strand.
AGAAGTACAATTACAGATTTTACAGGGTTTCAGTAGGTCCTATTCTACTAGATACAATATTAATAATTAGTTAGTTCTACATTACTCTAAAAAGGGGTTTACTAAGGGGATACACATTGGTTTAGATTGAACCCCAAAGTTTAGTTGATAAATAGTTGATCAATACATATTAACAACCATATGCAAATATGATGCATAAAATATAATGAACAATAACAAATATAGTAATAGCAAATAATAATAATAGTAATAATAAAAGCTAGTAATAATATGACGTCATCAACTTGCAGACTTTAAACTTGCAGCTACAAGTGTTGCACTTCGGTTTGTGTTTCTGGACTTGTAGGTATACAAGATACAAATCTACAAGTTCTACAATTGTAAGACTTGTAACAGTTGTGTTATAGGCCCCAATGTCATCCAAGGGTTTTGGATTCTTTTTGGTCCTAATTGTTAGTTTTTTTATCGGAAAGGAATCATTGTAACACGTGTTTAATGAGCTTAAGAAAATATTAAAATTAGAATCGATATCATTTGCTCATTCTGAATGAATGAAAAGTCAATGTTTTTTAATAATGTTAAATTTCACAATACAGAGATAATGGTCAGAAATTTCAGTCTTAATTACAAAAGATTTGATATCACAGTCTAAATTACCCAATACGTGATCCAATAAAGTGGGGTCTCTATCCTCAATGTTGTTTGGGCGAGTAGGTAGTATTATATAGTTGATCAGGCCGTTTCATATCATTACATTGGAAAGTTACCTGAAGAGGAGCTAAGATTACACAGATCAATATCGAAATCACTGGCAATTATCATCTTTGTCTTGCGTAATTGTGTTTGGATAACAGACTCAAGAGAATTTATGAATTCTTTTTTCGACGCATTTGGGAGCCTATAAATATCCCAACGACTGCTATTTTGGAGGAAGCGTTTTCAATGCACACCTCCAGTATTTCTATGCTGTCGTCTATTTTAGAAAATACTATTTTAGGATGTTCACAAAAATCTTTTCGTATAAATATAGAGATCCTTCCTCCACGCTTGTTTGACCTCACAAGGTGAGTTCCGTTATATCCTGGTGAGGAATACACGCTTTTATTATGTTCATTTAGGAATGTTCGTTCAATACTACGCAGTCAAGAGTAATGTTTTGATAGCTTAAAAGGTTAAGGAATTCGTCATAATGTTTTTGAAGGCTTAAGTTTTAGTGATATAAAGGGAAATAATTTGATTCATAAGCATTATTATTTTTAAAGGAATCTGGATAGATATATTTCGATTTTACAGAGGAATTGTAATAATTATTATTATTATAAGTTTTCGTCCCAATTTCTGTCCGTATCCATCGTATTGATATGATATCGAAAGGGCTAATAATTAAAATAATAATGGTAATAAAAAGGATAATAATAATAATAATGATAATAATAATAATAATAATAATAATAATAATAATAATATTAATAATAATAATAATAATAAAAATAATAATAATAATAATAATAATAATAATAATAATAATAATAATAATAATAATAATAATAATATATAATAATATAATAATAATAATAATAATAATAATAATAATAATAATAATAATAATAATAATAATAATAATAATAATAATAATAATAATAATAATAATAATAATAATAATAATAATAATAATAAGAATATCATCAATAATAAGACGATTGATGATAAATTAATAAATTCAAGTATGTATGGTAACAATATCACACAAATAATTTCAAATAGGGTTATTTAAAATAATAGCAGAGGTAACAGAAGTGAAATTATATAAAGGTGCCCCATACGTACAGTTAGAGATAACAAGTGCCTAAGTAATAACAACATAATATTAGCAATAGTAATACGAATTGTTAATATTAATAATCATAGTAATTATAATAATAACTATAATAATAGAGTTTATAATTAAGGGGTGGGTTGGATGTAAAAATGGGCAGGGATGCATTTTTTTAAAAAAAAAATTTTCATCCGATTCGCCTGAAAATTTCAGTATATATAGCTTTTTTCCCGACGAAAAAAACTCGATTCCTAACGTTTTTACGAGAGATTTAATGTTTAGCAGTTATTTCCGAATATTTTTTCAAATTTAAATCTATGGTGAAACCACATAAAAAATATTTTTGGTCTGAAATTTGGAGGGTGTGTTCCTAATTCCATTGGCTACAAAAACTTTTAAAAGACTTTTGCTATCAGAGTTATACAAAAAATGATATTAGCCCAAGACTGACCCACTATCGAAAAAATTATGTTTTGAAAAAAAAAAAATCCACCTTTCCGTGGAAAAATATTTTTTTAAAAAAAGGTATAACTACTACGTATATAAAATTTGACAATCTTATAGAAGAGTGATAGTTCTACAAATTTCTCTCTATACTTTGTTCGATCTAATTTGTTTTTTTCGAGATATGACCTCTCAAAAAAGGTCAATTTTTAGAAAATTTCAAAAGTTTGAGAGGCTATACCTATAACCGATTCGGCTGAAATTTTCAGTGTATATAGCTTTTTTCCCGGTGAAAAAAGCTCCATTTTTAGTCTTTTTATGAGTCTATAACGGTTTCATAGGTATTAGTGGTCATAACTCAAAAAAAAAAAAAAGAAATAGCGGGAAAAAAATATTTTTCCACATGAGATGAAAATTGGCCTGAACAATCTTAGCCCCAATCTCTTTAATCCGTCGCAAGCGATTTTTGATATCACGTTCAAAAAAAGAGGTATAATCAGTCAAATTTTTTTTTTTTTAAATTTGTTACCCTTTCGGAGAAAAAAATTATTTAAAAAAAATCCTGATCGAGAATTTTGATTAAATTTAGACATTGTTTAGAGGAGAGATAGGTCTGCAACATTTATTTACAGCATTAATAAATGCTATTTGTTTGAAGGAAGGTATAGCCTCTCAAACTTTTAAAATTTTCTAAAAATAGACCTTTTTTGAGAGGTCATATCTCGGAAAAAACAAATCAGATCGAATAAAGTATAGAGAGAAATTTGTAGAACCATCACTCTTCTATAAGTGTGTTAAATCTTATATACGTAGTAGTTATACTTTTTTTAAAAAAATATTTTTCCACGGAAAAGTGGATTTTTTTTTTCAAAACATAATTTTTTCGATAGTGGGTCAGTCTTGGGCTAATATCATTTTTTATATAACTCTGATAGCAAAAGTTTTTAAAAATTTTTTATAGCCAATGGAATTAGGAACACACCCTCCAAATTTCAGACCAAAAATTTTTTTTATGTGGCTTCACCATAGATTTGAATTTGAAAAAACATTCCGAAATAACTGGTAAACTTTACGTCGCTCGAAAAAACGTTAGGAATTGAGTTTTTTCGTCGGGAAAAAAGCTATATATACTGAAATTTTCAGGAGAATCGGATGAAAAAAATTGTTTTTTTAAAAGGAGAACCTGCCCATTTTAGATCCAACCCTCCCCTTTTAAAGGTGCTGAGTTGAGATATCTTTTCAATTCTTCTTCATTTTTTATTTTGATAGAATCGTCATCAGGAGATCTCTTAATATGCATTATTCTATGTTCATAATAGCAGGAGTGTAATAGTTACCTATGATCTCTCCGTATTATGAGGGCTTTCTTCAACAGTTTCCTTTTTCCCGGCGTCAGAGATTCGTTGATGAATACATTCAGTTTTTCTTTAATACAGGTTGATATTAATTTGCTCTTTAATCCATGTTCATCAATCTTAAATCTGATCTGGCGTTTATCATTTGCATTGTTATCTCTTCTTTTTTGACCTAGCCGATAAACATCGCTTATGGCGTTTGGCTGAAGTTTGATTTTTAGTTTTTGTTCTATGGTTTTAGCCACCTTTTTTTTTTTTTTTTTTTTTTTTTTTTTTTTTTTTTTTTCAGTCTTCGCTCACTTCACCTTCAGGACAGGAAGTCCAACTCCACTAATTACCAATATATTTTTAACTTGGTCTTGTTGCAGTTGGTCCTGAGATTCCTCAAGGGCCTGAACTGAGCTTCCGAAATCAATTAATTGTGTTTCCGCATGGAAGGAATTATAATCATTTTCAAATTTATGTAATTTATCTTTTAGATTTTTGATCTCGATGTTTTTTTTTTTTGTTCACTAAATTCGTTAAACGCAGATTGAAGGGTTGAGAATTCTTCCCTAAAAGCTGTGTTAAAAATTGCGATTTCCCTCTTTAAGCTGTTTATCATAGAAAGAATCTCTGAAATTCCAGATTCGCTTTGACTTGAGGTAAGTAGAAAGGATGGGGAAAAGTTTAAATGAACATTTTCTTGGCTTTCAGTAATACTGTCATCAAATGAAAGATGCTTCCTATCCTCTTCCAATCGGTTTTTTTCTTCTTCCCTCCATTTTTGTTGTTGTTGCTTGAGTGACTATTATTATTTCTGCTGTTGCTAATATTGTTGTAATGGCGTTATCTAAGTTTCTCGTATTGACCATGTTTACAATCTTCTCGTAGGAATTAATTTACTGTAATAATAATGATAATTATGTGTTATGCACACACTTGTAATTAGTAATTGAGTACTCTTTTTGACGTAGGCAACTGAGAGAGGACCGAGGTAACACGTCTGCTCTCGACACTGGTTGAAACAACAATAATAATAATAATAATAATAATAATAATAATAATAATAATAATAATAATAATAATAATAATAATAATAATAATATAATAATAATAGCAATAATAATTGTAATATAATATTTATAATAAAATTTTAAATAATAATAATAATAGTAACAATGATAGATAATAATGATAATAATTGTATTAATAATTGAAGTAATGGAAATTATATTGATGGATGCTGTAGAATATCTGGTTTTAAAAGTAACAATAATAAAGATAATAATCATAATAATACGAATACTAATGATTTAAATAATAATAAGTATAGTTATAATAATAAGTATAGTTAAAATAATAATAATAATAATAATAATAATAATAATAATAATAATAATAATAATAATAATAATAATAATAAAAATAATAATAATACAAAAACATTAATAATAATAATAACAACAAAATAATTACAATGGTAGTAATAATAAGCTATAATAATATAATATAGTAATAATAATAATAATAATAATAATAATAATAATAATAATAATAATAATAATAATAATAATAATAATAATAATGGATCAATATGAATTTATGTTCATTTTTTTTTTTAATTTTGCGCGCATATGTTTTTGCTGATCTTTCAATTTTTATGTCGTCTGGGAGATTATTATATAGAATGCTGGAGGTGAAGCTTACTGCTTGTCGTGCTTTAGTGAGTCTGTAGAAAGGGGTTTGAAGCCTGTTGTTATTTCTTAAGATTAATCCTCTCTCAGTTTGATTGTTTTGATGGTTTGTTTTTAGGAATTCACATGTTATTATTTATTACTTTGTGTATTTCCTTTAGGAGGGAGAGGTTTAGAAGATGATCAAATTGAAATTTGTTAAGTTTGTTAAATAAAGGTTGTGTATGACTATAAAAATTTCTGCTGCCGCTGAGAAGCCTTATGATTCGTTTTTGCATGGTTATGATTTGATGTGTGTTTGTTTTGGGTGTTGTTCCTATACAGAGAGACAGTAAAGTATGGGAGGGTGAATGTGATTCGTTTTTGCATTGTTATGATTTGATGTGTGTTTGTTTTGGGTGTTGTTCCATATACAGAGAGACAGTAAAGTATGGGAGGGTAAAGGTGTGCAAAATATATTTTTCGTAGAACATATAGTGGAATGGATTTTCCTATTTTAACAAGGATGTACAGTCGTGAACAGAAGTTCGTTCCTATTAAGCTGGAAATAAATATTTATATAAAATGGAGATCATCTCAGATTCAGCCAATCACAGTTCAATTAAGCCCCTCTCAATGTTTTTATTCTCTTTTTATTCAAAATAGAGCTTTTATGAAATGATCTCCATTTTATATAAATATTTATTTCCAGCTTAATAGGAACGAACTTCTGTTCACGACTGTACATATACTTTGTGAGTTTATTTACTAATGTGTTTATGTGCTCTTTAAATGTTAGTTTGTCATCTATTATGACTCCCAGAATTCTTGCGGTATTTGTTCGGGTTAGTTCAATATCTTTTAGCTTAATTTGAAAATTATTTCCTACGTTTTTTTTTGCCTATTATTATGTAAGAGGTTTAAGTATGTTTAATGATAATTTATTTGAGTCGACCCATCTCGTGATGTTTGTTAAAGAGTTATCAACTTTTTGGAGAGTGTTTCGGGACTCTTGCAATTAATCAATATAGATAGATCATCTGCGAACGAGACAGAGAAGGAGTTGTGTGAGTTTATTATGTCGTTTTTATATATTGAAAATAGAAGTGGTGGAAGTATGGACCCCTTTAGAACACCAGTTTTAATTCGTTGTGTGTTTGAAATTATATCACCAAACTTTACGTTTTTGTTGTTTACCTTTGAGATAAATTTCAAATCACTGCAAGCCTATGCCATCGAAACCCAGTCGTTTTAGTTTGGTTAATAAGATATCGTGGTCAATTGTATGAAACGCTTCTGTGAAGTCTAGTAGCAGAAGGGCGGAGGAGCCTTTATTTTCTAAAGTTTTTTAAAGTTTTTCGGTCAGACAGATAAGCGCGTCCGATGTTGAACACTTTTTTTCTGAAGCCGAACTTTTTTAAAGTAATTTTAATAATAATAATAATAATAATAATAATAATAATAATAATAATAATAATAATAATAATAATAATAATATATAATAATAATAATAATAATAATAATAATAATAATAATAATAATAATAATAATAATAATAATAATAATAATAATAATAATAATAATAATAATAATAATAATAATAATAATAATAATAATAATAATAATGCTGAAAATGACTATAACGAAGATGAATGATGATGATGATGATGATGATGATGACGATGATAATTTACCTCTTCATTATTTGGTATTTCTAAATGGTCCCCACTTCTAGTAGATCTTTGAGATGATCTCGAGTTTGGAGTTGGTTCGGAGGCTCCTCTGGTCCTGACACTGCCACGAGCTGGTTCGTCTCTTGCCTTTGGTCTTCTTTGGTCCATTGGGTGATCAAGGGAGTCATCTGGAATTCTGCTTGCAATAATTTTACCTTCATTAATATTATTATTTTTATTATTATAATAATAATAATAATTATTATTATTATTATTATTATTATTATTATTATTATTATTATTATTATTATTATTATTATCATTATTATTATTATTATTATATATTATTATTATTATTATTATTATTATTATTATTATTATTATTATTATTATTATTATTATTATATATTATTATTATTTATATTATTATTATATTATTATTATTATTATTATTATTATATTATTATTATTAATATTATTATTTTTATTATTATTATTATTATTATTATTATTATTATTATTATTATTATTATTATTATTATTATTATTATTATCACTATTATTATTATTATTATTATTATTATTATTATTATTATTATTATTATTTTTATTATTATTATTATTATTATTTATTATTATTGCTATTATTATTATTTTTATTATTTTTATTATTATTATTATTTATTATTATTGTATTATTATTATTATTATTATTATTATTATTATTATTATTATTATTATAAATTTACAGATTTCAAAACTGGTGAGTATTCTGCTAGGAAAGCTTTGCAATATATATAATTTTCTAACTAATAAATAAATAAATTAGTCACTTGCAAATCTTCATATTAGATCCACTTCAAAAGACATTCAAAAAAAATCGTCCAGTTATTTCTAAGGATAAATTTTGGCAAAATAATAATTATGTACCTAAAATCTGGGGAATAATTGGAGTAAAATGCGGAATCAGTCATATAAGAATCTGCTGATCTTTGAGATGCTCTGGCTGATCTTCTAAAGGAAGAAGTTCTTTGAACTCGGCTTCCTGCTTGACTTGCAGAGGGATATCTACTGTGGAGGCGTAATTTCTTTTTTAAACTTTTTTTTTATTATATAAACTATACAATCATTAACTTCATGAAAGAACTAAGTTACAAACGAAACACTTACTCATAAATAAAAATGGCGAAAAATTAGGAATGTGACTAGTATTTATCATACTTAAAATGAATCGTCAGAATTGTTTTGTATTCCCTAAAAGTAAATAAAAGAGAAAATGTTATATGCAGTAGAAAGCTAGTGTATTGTTTTCTGGAAATTGACGAATAAACTAAAACTTGTCTTCTTTATTAAAACAATTAAAGCTACTGAAGTTGAAGAATGAATATCAATGTTGAAATTTAATGCAGTCTCTTCAATGCTTTTGATTTATGGTAAGAAACTACAAGCTCGAAATTTTCAAATATTGTTTTTACTTGTAATGAAAATCCGAGAGAGAGAGAGAGAGAGAGAGAGAGAGAGAGAGAGAGAGAGAGAGAGAGAGAGAGAGAGAGAGAGAGAGAGAGAGAGAGAGAGAGAGAGAGAGAGAGAGAGAGAGAGAGAGAGAGAGAGAGAGAGAGAGAGAGAGAGAGAGAGAGAGAGAGAGAGAGAGAGAGAGAGAGAGAGAGAGAGAGAGAGAGAGAGAGAGAGAGAGAGAGAGAGAGAGAGAGAGAGAGAGAGAGAGAGAGAGAGAGAGAGATTATAAGGGAAGAAAATCGGAGTTTTCTTCATTTTACAAAGAATAAATATAGAAATTGGAAATTTTATTCTAATTTATATTTTATTATTCTAAAGTAAAGAATGTTTAAAATGAGATGTAAATTAAATTATCCTTAAAAGCAACTTTAATTTCTTAAGATGAGAAAAAGCTCATTACTCAAATAATCACCTGCAAACTTGAAGTATTGCTACTATTACTAACTAATACTTCTCTTTATTCTTCAACCTCAAATCATTAAATTTAAAGCTAAGGTACTGATTACATACGACAAAAGATGTTTGTCAGTTCGGCTATCTGCCTATACGAAGCCGTCGAAACCAACTTCATTACTGTTGTGATAGGTTCATAGTGAATAATGTTTTATTAATTTGTGATTAAGGTTAAATAAATGTTGGCACAATATTGTTAATTTCTTACTGAGTCCTTTCCTGAAAAGCAGGAAAAGCTACATTAGATTTCCTATTAAACAATTTCCTATTTTAATGATTAAATTTCAAGGAAAAGAATCTTGCACTTTCGAAAGTGTTCTCATTTTATATGAAAAGTGTTATTTTCTTCATAAATTACAGTATCTAAACATGAAAAATCATAAATAAGGAAGAAAATCTTTCGTATGAAATAAATCATCACAATGACCTTGCAGATATTCTTACAACATTATCATCAATCTCATTAGGTTTTACTGACACAGATAGATATCAAGATAATTACAAGGACAAATCATCAAATTACTATTTGATGATTATTTGTTTGCGACCATGATTCGAATTGCAAAGTCTTCAATGTTAATATCTTCTGCTGATTAATTTTCTCTTTCCATCAAAACATATATTTGTTTGTGTGCTTCTCTTGAAGAGAAAAAGTTTAAAAAAGCGTTGAGAATTCTATTCATCAGTCTACATCATTTGAATTACGGTTCTAAGGCTCAAGTTAGCAATGGAAGGTATAGAAGTATACTTTACAAGTCATGTTTAAAAATTTCTATGTAACTTAGTAAATTTAAGATTTTACTTTAATCAAACTTCTTTCTGATAACAACTAGAATAAATGTAGAAGTTATGCATGGAAGAGATTTTAGGATAAAAATAGAATTCCTTGCAAAAAGAAGGAATAAAGATGTGGTTCAAACATGATAAAATGTAAAATATGAAAATATAGTCCCAAATTATATTTCAAAGATCATAATTTTTATAAAATTTTAATTGGTGAAAAAATATAATTATAAAGTATCATTTCACGAAACTATTTTAACTTTGAGAGGAAATAAAAAATAGAAATTTTATCCGAGTATACTTAAACTTATCAAAAACACTTCAGATAAAATAAAAAGAGATGAGCATAAGAGTATTAAATATTGTTTTCAGTAGATAAGAAAGAAAAGAAATTCTACAATTTCAGAGCACAAATATGTCTGAGAAGTTATAGAATGAAAAATTAATTTCGAAGTTAAATTAGGGTTCTTAGTTTTGTGTGTATCCTGCATAGAAATATGGAAGTGAACTTACACTAACGTTATATTAAGGAAATAGGAAAAAGTTTGCATTCCCTACAGTTTTTTCATTGAAACTTACAAAAAGTTAGTTTTCATAAATTCTAACTTATAAATGGTTCTAAATATAAAATATTTCACATAAAAGTAACAAAATAGAAATTTATATAATTTAAAAAAAGGGAAACCATTCAATGTGGAGGGTATTATTAGAAATGGAAAATATTCTTAAAATTGTTATAAAAAAAAATCTATTTTACACATTAAGGAATATTATGTCAAAAATTGATTTACCTTCTACTTGACACTCGATTATTTCTGCTCCTTCTCTTCCGTTTGGGGCCTTTTGGTGCAGGCGTAGCAACAAACTTTCCAGTAAAGAAAGCGGAAAGATTGAGCCATTCCATCACCGATGTTAGCCAAACACAACATCATTAAAGGAACTCCAGGTATTGCATAGAAAATTGTTACTACTTTGCCCCAAGTTGTCTTCGGAGCAATATGACCGTAACCTATATATATATATATATAATAAAAGGATGATAAAATAATTGATAAAAATAAAAAATCAACAACAGAATCACAATTACTCATGAACTGCCAAATAAATATATATGATAAAATGACACTCTCACAAATATGAGCAATTAATTAAAAAAGGCTCCTGCCAAATTAGAATCTGATTTTCCAAGCATATCACATATCACTTATGCCGACACACTTATATCCATAAAAATTTTATTACTTTCTATAATTCATTCTATTTCAAATTTATTTTATGAGATACTGATCTATTATTTATATTATTAATGAGAATATATATTAATTCATTATAATTAATATAGTTATTTATACTAATATAATTATCTACAGAGATGGGCATAGCGCCAGTGAGTTAGAGCGACCTCATAAGCGCTGTATGCTGAAGTATTAGTACCCATTTGAGTCCAGACTGTATTGCATTATTCGCCTATCACACACCATTTTATCGATAATGTGCGTTGTGCATTTTGCGCTCCACTAGATTATTTTAGAGTACGAGCCATATAAAGATAGAATATTTGACGCTATATCTAAATAATTATTGAACGATACTATACCATTATTGACCGCCGAGTTTTAGAATACGCGCTTCCAATTTGCGCGCTTTGGTCATCTATTTATCTGAGGAGTTAGCAAACATTAGTATAGGGCTTGAATTACAAGTATATTACTTATGTCATATATTCGTAGGCGATTATGGATAAGATTGTCAACACATGATTGTCACAAATTACTTTTATGTATAGGATTACACGCACATCATATAGATGAGAGACATTACTCAGGAGACACTGAGAGAATAATTTATAGACTTTGAACATACGATTATGGTGGTTTTTTTGTATGATTCATCAGACCATTATCACGATACACTGCACCTCAATATCACCCGAGCACAAGGTAACATTAATATATCGTATATATACTATATACTAATCTTTATTACCTTCTATATGCGCTTTAATATAATATAATGCCCAACTAATAAAGAGGATAAGCATAAAAATAAATATAAAAAATAAATAAAAAAAAAAAAAATATTATATATAGTATAATAAAAATATATATTATTATAATATAATATATATTATTTATATAATATATAATATATATAAATATATCTATATCTATATATTAATAATACAATAATATAGTATATATTATATAATATATATAAAATTATAATATATATATAGTACTATATATTATATATATTAAATATTAATATATATATATAATTATAAATATATTAATATAATTTAATTATATATAATATAATATATATTATATTAATATATATATATATATAGATTAAACACAACGTTTCTTTTTTTTAAGTAAACACTGATCATGGCCCTGAATTATAAGTGGAGGTGATTTTACAGAGGGAATATAACTTCGAATAAAGTAGAAAATATCTAAGCTATAATCATAACTTGAACGTTTCTAATTTCCAAGATTAAACTTAAAAGAGTTTTATTGACGGATTAAACCCTTAACAAGGTAATCCGAATATCTAGTATAGTCCCTGTTAACAAATCAATAGGAATACTTTCCGTTACTTTTTTTAATCAAAAATACCTACTAATATATTGAAAAGTATTACGCCAACTAAGTTAAACACTCATTTTACCTGAAAATCATGTTTTTTGCGCACCCATATCAATATATTGCCTTATGGACCTCTACACCTATTCCTTCTTATATGAATCTAGAACCTTTCTACAATCTAATAACCTCCTCCTGAGTCCAGTAGCCAAATCCTACAGCAATTAGGACAAAGCACGCCCAACCAGTAACACACACCATTTTGCCTTAAATTTATTTAAACAAAGAAACATGGCTGAACACCATATTTCTACGAATTAAAAAAAATCGTGACTCCAAGCTCGATAAACACGGATACTATATATCGATATATCGACTGAAAATATCATCAATATTTTTACGATACTATCGAAAAAAAATATCAACATATCAATATATATCATCAGCAATTTGGCATTTGCGAGGCTTAAGCAATAAAAATCAATAGAATAACGTAATAATTTGAACAAAATGCTAATATACTCCAAATTAATAACGGAAACTACACTAAATTATAAAATTTTTATCTTCAGGTTGCCTGCATTACAACAGATAACGGTGCAAATCTCTTCTGTACAGTCATTTCGGTCTTGACGCTGGCTACTCATGCTCCTCCCAACCTTTCCTGGTCGAATACGGGCTGCACCGAACTAAGAAGCAAGAGCAGGTATCAAGTATTCCCAGTGATAGTGATTACTACCCATTTCCACCCTTGAATAATGAATGGGATGATACTATTGAGAGACGGAGACCTCAAGGTTATGCCTTGTACAAATTTTCCTGGTTTACAATAGAATATTTGCTTGAAGAACTATCTGATTTCCTCGCGCTCTTGAGCCTACTTCAATAAACATCAACCCCATTTAGCATTCCACCACGAACATTTATATAACATACATCTGGCATTATCTAACGAGTTCATCAGAGCAAGCATCTCTGCTGGTAAACTGGACTTCTCCAGCTCATCGCGACCCAATTATCATAACTACGAACATCTCTCCAAAGCCACAGGCATCAAGCGACGTGAATGGCAACACAATAGGAAAAACCTACTAACCGCTTTAGCGATAGTTAATACATAGAAGGCGTAGTATAGCGGTGGATCCAATATCTTAAAACCACCGAGTATGACCTTCCACTAGAACTTTCATACCTTACACACTGATAGTCAGTGAAAGACCCCCTGGCTTAAGAAAACCCTTGATGGAGCATGAATTGAGCCACATCAACCCAACTACTTGTATGGAACAAAAGACTGTCTCCCAGTATAATAAAACTGATAAAGGAGGCCAAATTAGCTGCAGTACATTCGCACAATATAATGACGCTACTGCTGTTAGCGAATATGTTGACAGGATGAGAAGGCGAACGAAGTGAGTTCTATTTGCCCAAACCCTGATTCTCGCCAAGGACAATCTCATCGGAATCGCAAACGAAAGCAATTGCAACAAAATAAACATACAGCCCAAAAAAAACCATGGTCATACCTACTTGACTAAGCAACCAAAGCCATATAAAGGGAATGAAAAGGGCCTTGAACCGATGTACAGAAATATCTTTGTTGAATTTGATTTTTTGATTTGCTTATGACATCAGCCAAGCGCCTTCACTTTAAACTCGGAGTGGTACGTAGCTGGCAAGAACTGAAATATCAATTTTGTAAAGCAGACACCAAAATGTAGATACAAATTGGCATCGGATTTTTTCCCTCTCAGCCGCTAAACGCTGTTCCTTCTGTGACCAATATATATACGGGGCACTCCTATAGTCTGCAAATGGACCCATTTAAGCATGAGTTTTTTCGATAGTTTGGAAAAACAAACCTTTAAAAGCATCCTTTGTTATATAATAAAATATATATATAATACTAACTTATAATATGCCTTATACATATATATCTTATACTTATATATCTTAAATATATATATATAAAATATACTATATATATAATATTAAATACTATGATCATATGCCTATATCTATATAATCTTTAACATGAGTCGTTTAATCACGTAACGCACATTGGCTATGATAGAACGCTCTTGTCACTGATTAAGGAAATTAAAATCCTGGCATCTTATTAGTGCGATTGTCATTAGGGATTCCATTGCCATAACAGTATAATCCGCTATGTGAGCCCTTGAATCTCCAAAGCAATACCTAAAAAGGAAAGATTATTGAGATATACTTAAGATACAGGAATATAATAATAAAGTCACTCTCATCTATGGTGAGTTATGAATGATTATTATTATTTATTATTTTTAATTATATTATATATTTATTATTATTATATTATATTATTATATTTATTATTATTTATAATTTAATTATTAAAGAACACTTTATATTGTGAGTATCCAAAATTTTAATTATATATAATAAATATAAATATAAATTTTTTTTTTTTTTTTTTTTTTTTTTTTTTTTTTTTTTTTTTTTTTTTATTTTAAATAAATAATAATATTTATTAGTATAATATATAATATTAAAAGGTAAATTAAAAGAGAATAATTATTATTTTTATATTAATTAACGATATATTTTATATTTAATATATATATAAATATGTATTTTTTTTTTTTTTTTTTTTTTTTTTTTTTTTTTTTTTAAATTTCTTTTTTTTTTAATATTTTAAATAATTATTTACTATACAATACTAAGTAATAAAATAGGATTCACATATAGGAAAGTGCGTTCGTCTCAGGGACCAGGTGTCGATCTTAAGGGACCATTACTCAAATGAGAGTATTCTGCACCTTTTTTATCTCTGTACTCCAATTATTACTGGGCATTTTTTGAATTTTTGGGTACACTCTTATATTGCAATATCACTTTTTTAAATTTTTTCCCTTCGGCCTTCTAATGGCCTTATGGTCCTCTCATCGAGATGATTACCATTCTGCGTGAGGGAAGTTTCATTTGTCACTATATTATATTTGCTCTAATAATTATAGTGGGAAAAGGGGACCCTTACCAACTATGAGTATCTTAATAATTAAACTATGAGATACTCTCCCAATGAAGAATAGTTATCAGATTTATAATTTTTAAGTAAATTAATTCTTGTACGATGTATAATATTCGGGCTTAAGCGTTCAACCTCACTTATCCTGAATCACTTATATCCTTATCGTGGTTCAGTCCGACTGAATGGTATCGATCTGGGGATCTACGGGGGAGGTAACGCGTGGGTACTTGAACTCGACAAAGAAAAGTCAGGAAGCGTCCCTGAGTAAAATCAGGAAACTAAAAAAGACATCATTACAGAAAAGAGACCGTTAGGAGTCAGTCCAAGATTTATTTCGAGAGGAGCTAAATCTGGCAACTATGCCGAAAAGCCCTTTTATATAATATATAATATATAATATATATATTAATATATTATTATAATTATAATATATATATAATTAATAATAATTAATATATATTAATAATATATATATATAATATAATAATAATATAATATATATGATAAGATATATATTAAATTAATAATAGAGGATGAATCATGAGGAAGTATGGTATAGGTATGGTTAATTATATAATGACTAAGGTATATACGGTACAATTTCCGAAATAACTTAGATAATGGTAATCCGATCTCGGCGGTTTAGCAATTTTCTAGGAACTAAGTAGTATAAAGAACGCGCTATCAGATGAAATCAGAGGAGTATAATTAATCCGCAAGATATACGCATATTTTAGGTATTTCGAGGTGTATATATCAGATACGGTAATCAATGAGATATCGAGAGTGTATTAAAAATTGAGGAGTCCCTTAGTTACCCCAATCCCTAAATATATATTATAATATTAATATATAATATTATTATAATAATATATAATTAATGATATTTTAATATATTAATAATATATATTATATATATATAATTATAAATATAAATATATATATTAAATAATAATATAAATATAATATATAATATTTAATATTAATATAAATATATTAAAATTATATAATTAATATATAATAGTAATATTATTAATATACTAATATTAATTAAATTAATAATATAATATATTAATAATATAATACTATATATATATTAAATTATATTACAACTATTATAATTACATACAATAATATTCACTCTCATGCATATAAATGTCACTGAACTTAGATTAAGGTCTTGATAACATTTAATCTAAATATTATCAGAAATCTGAAGGCTCATATATTATCAGACTGAAACCTCTGTGAGGAGAATAGGACAAACCTGGATAGAGCGGGAAGTATGTAATAGTTCACACATAATACAACCTCTACTAAAGGTAATCCTGATTTTCCGAGTATGAAAATACCTAGGAGAGTCTGGTGTGATACTTTTTATAAGTATATACTGTACAATATTATAATATATACACCCTTTGCCATACAAGCTACGGTACCCTAGAGAGGTTTTTACCTAAGTTCCAAAGGCCGCTGATAATTCAAGACCAAAGAGAGAAGTAACCAAGACCTAGGCTTCATACACCAATTTTGAGAAAAACATATTTATCTTTATAAGGAATCTCCAATCGACCACTATTAATAGAGAAGCAGAGAGAGTCCAAGATGAAAGAGACTATGTATATCTGCAATGAAATGTTAGATCCATCATAAAATCTTTCATATTTATTATTTATGACTTAGGCCATCTTTCAATCAAAATTAATAAAATATATTCATCTCACATATCTACGTTTAAAAAAATTTTTGATTTTGAGTGAGATGTGCCGGGCTCTTTTAGCATTGCGGGACAATATTTTTGACCTAAAAAAGTGCGGCTATTGCCGCTTGCTGACACACCTAAAGTTATTATTATTTGCGCATTATATTCGTTGCCGCTCTAAATAAGTTTAAATTATAAACACGCCCATCTAACATACACATATAATTAGATATCCTTCTATATCCTTATAATATAAAAACCTTATAACAATGACATAATATAAATGTTAACGTAATCACCATAAACTATAACATGACGCTAACATTAGTCTTATTGTATCACACTAACTGATAATACCCCACTATCTATATAATATATATATAATATACCATAGTATAGTATTACCACCTATGATATATACTATACCTATATATATCGAAAATACTAGTTATGGATATATAAACGTAGAGCCTATCATAAGTCTATAATATACCGCGTATAATAATATATAATGAAGGGGATACACTACTAGCTACGCTATACGATACCACTATAACACTAGGGCCTAGTAAATATTGGTATAGGTAGTAATATATTAAATGACCGCACTAATCCGTCATTAAATGTATATATTAATATACTAAAGTATACTCAAGTTATATTATAATATAGTATATCATCGTAATATATAATTACAATATGATATATCATGCTAATGATAAATATTCTAAAATAGACTCATATATAAGCTAGGATGACTGGTGATATATGGATAAGTATGAGTTGATACTGTTATATACCTATATATAGATTGATAAGATAGTGGATAAGTTTAGATAATTGTATATATAAGTAGTGAGGTATTGATATACTATAGCTAATCCGTTAATATCCACGCCCGCTATGAACTAGATAGATCGTTCTAGCCTGTGATATAGTACAGTAGAGGACTGAAATTAGATATGAGGCTACTTCATCATTCATCACTATTTCGCGTACTTTAAAAGAGAATTCTTGCGATGGTGCTCGGTGAATCAACGAATGGTGCGATTTTTAGCACTGGCTGACGGACATAGAAACTTTGAAAAAAAAAAGAGTCGCTTTTGCGCTTGCGTCACTTAGTACCCCTCCTGAGCAGTGTGCCTCTATTCGTTCTTTATGTTCCAGCTCAAAATTAAAAAATTATGCACACACACGCTCCACTCCAATATAAATATCAATTCATATAATTATATATACTACATAATATCTTATATATCTATCTATATATCTTATAATATATGTATATATATGATATAATACACTATCCGCTATATTATAATATAAATCATAATATATCTATATATAATTATATATATATATATGTATTTGTATTTATATACCCGATCATATCATATACTATGTAAGTATCTAAGCGTATGAATATATAGCTCAATCACCTATAACGTAAGAGTAGTACAGTAGCACCCTAGCCATTAACATATATAAATAGGCTCGAATCTGACTAGATCTCATAGCCTAGTTATTAGGTGCAGTACGCGCGTAGGTAGTAACACTATGTATCTATTAAAGATATCAGCGTATTAATATAAGCCTATAACGTCTTAGATGTAAGTCTTAATAACGTTTACTCAATGTGACTAGTTACCTAAGCCCTATCTATTACGTGAGTTGTGACACACGAGCTAGAATATATAAGCGTCGGTATCTAGCCCTCATTGTGTAGCCTATACGTATCTAAGTTCGCCTTAAGATACACTTATTATACAAAAAATATATCAATTATGTTACTATATAATGATAGTATATGAGTAAGCGCACACATATATACAGAGTTACTACAGTATAACAAGAGCTAGTTACCATAAATGTATTAAATAATTATAGCTATATATGAAAAAGTATAATAAATATATATATATAATATCTAGATATATAGTTAAAATAGCTACTAACCTAGTCAACCCTAATTTGTACTGAGTCATTACTGACGCTTGGTAGGATACTACATCGGAGGTCATGAAGTGACTAGGTATCATAATGTGACGTATTATACGTACCAACATAACCATAATATATATTCATATACTAGTTTACTAAGAGTCAATATATTTATATATTGTGATAGGTGAACCTAACTATACTTACCGCTTGTGGTACAGAGCTTTGCAAGCGCTCATTCACACCACACATAAGAGGAGCTTAACTACTAATAACTTAACTATACCTCGCACAAATACTTAACTACGCAGTCAAACCTGATTAGTGGTATATATAATTTATATAAAGTACCAGTTATATAATAATATAGCATATTATGAGCTTAATAATCTCATATTAATACTACTATTAAAAATATCATCATAATACCTATCACTATATACCTCGTATTACTAATAACAATATACTTATTATATAATTATTAATTTAATAAATTATTCGCGCTCAACCTCTAAATATATTATAATGAAATAATATAAACATACAGAGTAGAATAGGCAATTATTTTATCAATCCGAGCTTCAGTCCCTTAACTTATAACTACAACATATATATACTAGCTATATACTAAATCTTGACCGGCGATAGTAACCGGTGTGAACTGATATGCCAGTTATTTATATATTTATCAATATAGTATACTAGATATACGCAACCGTAAAAGTACATTAATTAGGTGAATTTAGTAATATATTATAAATATTATATTAAATATATAAGTTACGTAATAATAGCTTAGTTAAGTAGAGGTATATAGACGACTTGATATAATTATATGGAGGGCGATATCAGTTTGAGAACCCTATATAGTTTAATCACCCTATATAGTTATAATAATTATAACTATAATTAATAATTAATTATATTAAATAAATAGTCATACTATAATATACCATATTATATATCTTAATATAATAATATATAAAGTATAGTAATATAATTATAGATATACTAACAGAACAGCTAGTAATCGAAGATATTATACTACGATATAATATGCACTCCACCTACCGCACATCTATATATAGTAGGTATAGTGATCAGTATATGAGTAACGCGGCCCTATATATATATATTAGTAAATAATTTAGTAAATTTCATTATTGGAATTTTTTAAAAACTTAGAATAGATTTTGTATAATTTTTTATTATCAACATTGCAATTATTGTTATTACTATTAATAATAATAACTAATATATATATATATATATATTAGTTATAATATATATTATATATTATATATTATTATAGATATATGATATTGCAATAAAAACGGCATTGTTGTTCTGGTCATGAAAGGAATTTAAAAACCTAAACATAAGGAGTTTTAGCAACATTTATCTTTAATTGCCAATGAGTTTTTTCAAAGGTTTAATAGTCAAAATAATATCCGTGCTGCTTTGTAATTGATCAGAGTCAGAGCATTTCATTATTTCGTTTTCACGCTCGAATTAAAAAAGAGCTTCCAATTGGAAGGAAAGTCAATGTAAACAAGACTTGAGAAACAGTTTATCAAGGTAGAGTGCAATTTCGAAGGCCTAAGTTTTGAGAATCGTTGGTGGGAGGATATTGCATACGAACTTTTTTTTCATTTTCTTCAAGCTCAGCAGAATTTTTTTTTCCTTTTTCTTTTTTTGCTTAGTAGAATAAATTGTTAAACTTATTATTACTACCTTTACTATTAAATATTTAGGTATTTACAAGTTATTACATGTAATTTACATGGGTTTTTACCAAAAGTACCAAAAAATTACCAAAATTTGCAATATTATGTAATATTAAACTATTAGTAATATTATTAACCCTTTAAATGCATGAATTTACCTATTTCTTACCTGTTTTTTACCCCCAAAAAATTTTTTTTTCAATATTGATTTTTTTCTTATGCAAATATATGGCGTTTTCGCTGATTGATCAATCAACATTTAAATGTTGAATTGCATTCGGCGAACTTCGAAGTCCAATGATGAGGCTTTTGAACAAATTCTAATCCTTTCTTTCTCACTGGTTTGATTTAATTAAAGCTGTTTATTGGTCGACTGAAATGAATAAATGTTAAATCCTTTGCGAAAATGTCCGGAAATAGTTTTGATATGAACATCAATTACTTCAGCAATAAAAGAAGCTCTTTATGCTTTCTTGCAGACACCTACTGGAAATCTCATAAGAGGTACCTCATCGAACTTTCATCTCTAACTTTAACAGCACCTTCTCATATTATTACAAAGTGCCAGGAATTGTCGGCGTAAGAAGAGTATCCATTTTATATTACTATCTAAATTATTTATTAATGCCTTATGGTAGGAATATATTTTACCCTCCTTTTATCCTAGTGTAGGAATTTTAGAATTCTGTAACTAGAACTGGTCCTATCAAACTTGATCCTTTTTATTGCTTTTAGATTGACACTTTGATTATTGATCA
>SEYY01007402.1:42500-43516 GCA_009176605.1 Armadillidium nasatum
ATATATATATATATATATATATATATATATATATATATATATATATATATATATATATATATATATATATATATATATATATATATATATATATATATATATATATATATATATATATATGCGAATTGTAGATCAAGAGTGAGGGTGAAGAGGAAACTATTGGATTGGTTTAGCATAGTAGTGGGATTGAGACAGGGGTGTGTAATTTCGCAATGTTATTTAATCTATTGATGGATAGTGTAGTTAGACAAATAGAGAGAGAAGGGAAGGGTATTAGGTTGAGAAATATGGAGGGTGAATGAGAAGTGAATGTTTTACTTTTTGCAGATGATGCGGTGTTGGTGGCAGAATCTGGAGAAAAGTTAAGAATACTTGTGAGAGAGTTTGAAGAGGAAATGTGCAAACACTAGATTGAAAGTCAATCCAGCGAAGAATAAAGTTATGAGGATTAGAGATTGGGATGAGGAGATGTGGAAGGAGGAATGGGGGTGCAGAAATGTGATGATGGAAACTTGAGGAGGTGGATGAATTCAAATATCTAGCAATGTTGGGTGGAAGGTAAGGGTGGGATGGAAAAAGAGATAAAGAATAGAGTGATAGAGGTAATGAAAGTGTTGGGGGCCTAAGAGACGTATGAAAGAAAGGAAAAATTTTGAAAGAAATAAAGATAAGAATGTTTGAATGTAAGTGTTTACCTTCTGTATTGTATGGGTGTGAAACATGGATGATAAGTGCTCGGGAGAGAAAAAGTTTCAATGTCTTTGAGATGAAAGGTTTGAGAGCGATATATAAATTGAGAAGATTGATAGGATAAGAAATGAAAGAATAAGGGAGATGAATAAATGGAAGAAGGGTGTAACTGATAGAGAGGAGGAGGGTGTGCTAAAATGGTTTGGACATATGTGTAGAATGAATGAGGACAGAATGGTGGGCAAGGTACTTAGATCCGATGTGGACAGATGCAGGGGGAAGGGAAGGCCGAAGTGGATATGGATGGATGAAGTGAGAGAGATTTT
>SEYY01007404.1:0-12230 GCA_009176605.1 Armadillidium nasatum
TGAATTCTTTTTAATACATTTTATAAATTGTTGGAAAATTTTATTCTCAACATTTACTTTTCGCTTATCATTTGCCTCAATTATTAATCTATGCACAAAGGTTCCCTTTACTTAACTGTATTTCAGTTCAAGCTTGAAATACATTCATTTGTATCTGTTTGTTTCTCTAAGATTAGAATGGCTTTTTGAGGGAATAGAACCCGAGACCTTTGAGTTATTAGCACTGCACGCTTTCCAACTGACTTTATATTTCCTTCATATTGTAGTTTTAAATATCATTTCAAATATTTGCATTTCTTTTAATAACAATGTTGCACTAACTCACACTCCATCATATATATATATATATATATATATATATATATATATATATATATATATATATATATATATATATATATATATATATATATATATATATATATATATATATATATATATATATATATATATATATATATATATATATATATATATATATATATATATATATATATATATACGACTGGGGGACCGGTAAATGAATTTGCAGCTCCTACTTAGTCTCAGTCAAGCTTCAACTCCGGCTCCGGCTCCGGCTCCGGTTCGTGCTCCGATTCCAACATTTCAAAATTATTCTTTTCTGAATACTTCATTACAAATCTATACTGCTCCGACTCTGGCTCCGACTTTGGCTCCGACTCTGGCTCCAAACTCTGGCTCCGACTCTGGTTCCAACTATGGCTCCGACTCTAACTCTGTCTCTGACTCTGGCTCCGACTCTGGCTCTGACTCTGGCTCCGACTCTGTCTCCAACTCTGGCTCTGACTCTGCCTCCGACTCTGTCTCCAACTCTGGCTCCGACTCTGGCTCCAAATATGGCTCCGACTCTGGCTCTAACTCTGGCTCCAACTCTGGCTCCAACTCTGGCTCTGACTCTGGCTCCGACTATGTCTCCAAATATGGCTCCGAATCTGGCTCTGACTCTGGCTCCGACTCTGGCTCCAACTCTGGCTCCAACTCTGGCTCCAACTCTGACTGACTGGTCTGGCTCTGGCTCGGCTCTCACTCTGGCTCCAGGCTCTACTCAACTCTGGCTCCACTGAGACTCTGGCTAACTCTGAGACTCTGAACTCTGAGGCTTCTGGCTGACGCTGGCTCTCTGGCTCAAGAATCTTCTTCATTACAATAAACTCTTCAATTTTTGATATTATTTTTTTTTTATTTTCAACTTTAATTACAAAACTGAATTATTTTAATACTTTTGTACCAAAAAAAAAAAAAAAAAAAAAAAAAATAAAAAAAGAAAAAAAAATAAAAAAAAATAGTATCAAATACTGTTCAATTTATTGATATTTACTTTTTATTGAATAGCTTAGTTTTTTTTATTATCTATCTATCTATATATATATATATATATATATATATATATATATATATATATATATATATATATATATATATATATATATATAGTATATATATATATATATATATATATATATATATATATATAATATATATATATATATATATATATATAATATATATATATATATATATATATATATATATATATATATATATTATATATATATAATATATAATATATATTATATATATTAGTAATATGATATATATATAATATATATATATATCGTTTTGAGAAATAGTAAATTTTGAAAATTATTTTCCTTATCTCTTGGCAATTGTTAGTTCTAAGTAACTTCTAAAATTCAATTCAGACTACCTTACCACTTAGTTATCATGGATACTTAGAGTGATGAGCAACATTCTTTTTTTATCAAGGCTTTTTATAAAAAACAATGAGAGTATAGACTGTAGAGGATGCACGTAAAGAATTTCGCCGAAATTTTTATTAGAACGCCATTCTCGTGTTCCGAAAGCAAACAAAGTTTAACAGATGGAGAGGTAATTTGAAGAAACACATTCAGAAATAAAAAAGTAACCTTCAGGCTGTGTTCAACCTGTTTTTAAGATAAAGAATACTGAGACTGTTGGAGCTGCTGCAAATGAAAGGTCACATCGCTCAATGAGTTTACATGGCGTGTCTTTACAATTGCAAAGCTCAAGTGTTCGAAGAATACTGGTACAGGACTTGGATTACCATTCGTATAAGTTCCAGATTTGTCTAGGAACTGAAACCCAACGACCACCTAATGAGATAAAAGATTGGAAAGATAAACGAGGACAAGGACTTTATTAACAAGCTGTGATTATCTGTCGAAGCACATTTCCACATTAATATATAGAACTTCATATTTTGATGGCTCAATCTAAATGAAGAGAGTTTTTAATTGTTTTTCT
The DNA here is from genome assembly GCA_009176605.1 of Armadillidium nasatum. Taxonomy (NCBI): domain Eukaryota; kingdom Metazoa; phylum Arthropoda; class Malacostraca; order Isopoda; family Armadillidiidae; genus Armadillidium; species Armadillidium nasatum. The sequence continues at coordinate 2,308 of SEYY01007404.1, forward strand.
GAAAATTTTTTATTTGCGTTAAACAATTTTTTATATGAATCTATTATTAGAAATTGCAATAGATCTGCAGCTTATGATGATATATAATTAAATAAATTCAATTTAAACATTTCTAACTTACAAAGATACAATGAGAGAGAGAGAGAGAGAGAGAGAGAGAGAGAGAGAGAGAGAGAGAGAGAAGAAGAGAGAGAGAGAGTGAGTGAAAGAGAGGTAGGAAGAGGAGGCAAGAAAAAATATAGATACATATATATATATATACTATATATATATATATATATATATTATATATATATATATATAATATATATATATATATATATATATATATAAATATATTTATATATATATATATATATATATATATATATATATATAATATATAAGATATAATATATATATATATATATATATATATATATTATATATATATATATTATATATATATATTAATAATATAATATATTATAATATATATATATATATATATATACTATATATATATATATATATATATATATATATATATATATATATATATATATATATATATATATATATATATATATAATATAGAGAAGAGAGAGAGAGAGAGAGAGAGAGAGAGAGAGAGAGAGAGAGAGAGAGAGAGAGAGAGAGAGAGAGAGAAAATCAGGTCAGAAGCATAAAATGAAAACGAAACAAAGAGAGAATGAATGAAGAGAAATATATACATCATATTAGCATTTTCAGAAATGCTACGAATGAAATGATATGCGTAGGGTTATGATTAAGGCCTGTTAGCTCAGTTGGTTAGAGCGCCGTGCTAATAACGCGGAGGTCGCGGGTTCGATCCCCTCATGGGCCATTCTAATTTTAGAAAAACAAATAGTTATAATTGGTTTTAAGAATTTAAAATTTGAAAGAATTCAGTTGAGCGAAGAGTAATAATTGACATTGAGTAAAAGTTGCGTACATAAAAGAAGGAAAAAAAATAAAAGAAAATATTAAAAGCACAGAAAAATGATTTTTTATTAATTTATTATATTTTATTATTAATTTAATTAACATTGTTATCGCTATAATATTTCTTGAATAAGTAATTGCACTTATTTATGAATTTGACAAATGGAAAAGATGCAAATTTGAGAATAGTATTTGTGATTTCTGATTGTAAGAGACAGAATTTAATCCTTTTATATAACGGGCTCCAAATTTTAGATTTTAAATCTCCTGTAGAAAGTCTTTAACTGTTTTTCTTAAAAAATTTTATTTTCAATATTTAAACGGTATTATATATAAAAATATAATTATTATTGTTACAAAAGTTCTGTAACTTTTGAGGATATTTAATTACGCAAATTGTGAGAAAACATTTCTAACTTAGTTAAATAAATACAAGATACAAGAAGTCAAAGAGAGAGAGAGAGAGAGAGAGAGAGAGAGAGAGAGAGAGAGAGAGAGAGAGAGAGAGAGAGAGAGAGAGAGAGAGAGAGAGAGTGAACATGAGACCGACAGACAGACAAACAAACAGACAGACAGACAGACAGATATACAGACAGACTAACAGAGAGAGAGAGAGTAAAAGGGAAAAAAAGATAGAGGGATGGAAACAGAGAAACAGAGACAGAAAAGAGTGAGAGATAATGAAAGAGAGAGAGACAGAGAGACGACAAAGAGAGAGAAAGAGTGAAAGGGAATAAGTGATGGAGACAGAGAAACAGACAGAAAAGAATGAATGAAAATTCTGGAGGGGGGGGGGTGCAACCAGCCGTCTGGGGGATCAAATTCCTGGCCCCCTCTTAATTACGCTTATGTACAGAGGTAGAAACAGTAACTGAAAAAAGAAACTGAGAGAGAATGATGGAGATAGAGAAATAGATAGAACTTTAAAAGCTTTCCCAGAAATGTTAAAATATAAAATAATAAGCGGAAATACAGAATCAGTGCCCTGTTAGCTTAGTTGGTTAGAGCGCCGTGCTAATAACGCGGAGGTCGCTGGTTCGATCTCTTCATGGGCCAATCTAATATTTGAAAAGCAAAAAGGGACATTATTGTTTAAAGTTTTGGAAGTGTGCAGTTGAGAAAGAAGTAATAATTGACCTAAGTAATATTATTTTGCTTACATGTTGTGAAAGAAATTTTGAACAAAGTGGAAAAAAAATATTAAAAGCGCCGAAAAGGATTGCTTAATTCATTTTATTATTACTGTAATATTTTTCGAATTAGTAATTGCACTTATTTATGAATTTGAAAAACGGTTAATATTATATATAAAAGATATTCTTATTGTTACAAAAGTTCTGTAACTTATGATATTTAATTACGTAAATTTAGTGAAAGCATTTCTTTTATAATTAAATACAAGAAACAAGAAATCAGAGAGAGAGAGAGAGAGAGAGAGAGAGAGAGAGAGAGAGAGAGAGAGAGAGAGAGAGAAAGAGAAAGTGTGAAAGGGAATAAAAAAAATAGAGATGGAGAGAGAGGGAAAGAGTCACAGAGACAGAGGCATTGGTGTAACTAGAAGATTTTTCTAGGGGTGGGGGGCCATGTTAAAATAATTGTGAAAGAATCAAGAGTAAAAATCAAGTATAATTTCCAATATTGCAAATTTTGCAGGTGAGTACTGATGCGAGTTTGAATGTGAGGGAGATTAAATTCAGCGGGAAACCATAGAAAGTTGAAGAGAATTTCAGAAAACAGTGGTGGCTGGATAGGACAGAAGGAAGCACCACAACGAGCAGGCACGAATCAGTTGCCAGTGCCACACAACTTCATGTGCAGACACTTGACGACTTGTGCAACCGGAACTCCGATGAAGAGAGACAAAACAAAAACTTCACGTCACAAAGATAAAGGGTCCTGCAAATTGGAAAATACGAAAGTTTATAATTCTTTTTTCCTTTGACCCAATCCTTTGAAAAGGAAAATTAGGACTCGAGACACTCTAGATATGATCGCAATACCTCATATAATTAGCGTGTGAGTATAATTAGTTGAGTCACTTAGGAGATCATTAATAAAAGTAGGAATAGAACAGAAGATAAGACAAAATCCTGCGGAACACCATTGTTGACAGGAAAGGAAATAGTTGCCCCATCAGCAACAGCTGATTTGGAACGATTAGAAATAAAGCTAGGCATAGTAAGCAATGAGGATGAAACCCAAAAGAGGGGAGCTTAGAAAGCAGAGATTCATGTTATAACCTAATAACCAAACAAAAATGTTGGATATGTCAAGCGTTTACAAACAAAACTCTTCAGATCCCTAAGGGTAGAATATAAATCTTTGAGCCTTGAAAAAGTAAAGTTTATGACTTTTAGTCCTCCAGCGCCGAAAGCCAATGCTGATAATGCAAGAAAAGAGAGTTGAGAAAGGCTTCAAAGATCATTGACAGAAAACAAGTTAGTTAGAAGGATCAGAGCGGCTTCTTTTCTTTATATTGGTTGGACAAATGTGCGCTTTCAACTAAGGCAAAATTTTAGCATTGAGACATAGAGAGAATAGTGGAACGAAATAGACGCTATACTTAGAAGCACACTCCATCAAATCTTGGAAGAAATGCCATCCTGACCACTTGAATTCTTAACGCTTATTGATTTTAGAAGCCTATATGCAGCTGATCAAATGCAATAGCGGGTAAAAACAATGCGACAACTGGGAGGAAAAGGAGGAGGTAGATAAAAATTGCCAAAGTTGTATAGGGTTGAATTAAAGGAAGACAAATGCCAAAGAGATCAGCATTTTCTGTTAGAGAATTAGCAACAGAACCATCAAAGCTAATATGAATACTAAACACCGATTTACAGTAGTTGTTAAAGATGTTTTTAGGAAAAGTTCATTGAGATTTATTCATCATCAGGAGATTTTAAGACTTTAAGGCACTTTCGTTTGGTAAAAGTCAGCTTTCTTCGTCGAATAATATCCCTGCAACAATCCCGAGCAAGTGATAGCAAAATAAGAATTTTTCCACTCTCGAAACGTGTTCTCTCTAGCCTGAGTGATACTAGAACAAACAAGATCGAACTGTGGATTTTGAGGAGAGAAATATTTAGCACTATAGGAGAAAAAATGAACCTGTAATTCTCATCAACGAGTACACCCCGCCTTATCGGCAGAAATCGAAGCATCTTCGGAGAAAGACTGCAGTTAACAAAGGATTAATAATTGACGAAAGTACTAAACGTACAGATGTGGAAAATGAAATATTCAAACAAATAATAGAAAGTATTAAAAATAACCCAAAAGGATTTTTGTTTTCATAATATTATTAAAATTGTAATACTGTTTGAATAAGTAATCGTTAAGATAGAAGTATGAGAATAGTACTTGCTTGTTCTGTAATTTATATTTAATTACGTAAATTTTGTGAAACCTATTTTATCTTAGTTAAACACAAGATGCAAGAAGTCAGAAAGAAAGAGAGAAAGAGAGAAGGTGAAAGGGAATAAGAAATATAGATGGAGAGAGAGAAAAAGGGACACAAACAGAGATTAAGAGAGAAAGAAGGAGAGAATGAGAAATATATACAACTCTAGAAGCTTTTCCAGAAATGATAAGATATGAAATGTTATACGTTAGTAAGTGCTCAATGGAAGAAGGAGAGAAGAAGAGAGAGAGAGAGAGAGAGAGAGAGAGAGAGAGAGAGAGAGAGAGAGAGAGTTAGAGAGACTGAGAGAGAGAAGGTGAAAGGGAATAAGAAATAGAGATGGAGAGAGAGAAAAAAATGACACAAACAGAGACTGAGAGAGAATAATGGAGAGAATGAGAAATATATGCAACTGTAGAAGCTTTTCCAGAAATGATATGATATGAAATGTTATGCGCAAGTTTCTGTGTAATGGCCTGTTAGCTCAGTTGGTTAGAGCGCCGTGCTAATAACGCGGAGGTCGCGGGTTCGATCCCCTCATGGGCCATTCTAATTTTAGAAAAATAAATAGGCACAATTGGTTTTAAAAATTTAAGGTTTGAAAGAGTTCAGTTGAGCGAAGAGTAATATTGACGTAAGTAATAGTTCCGTACATATTGTGAAAAAAATTTTCAACAAAATAAAAGAAAGTATTAAAAGCACAATAACAAAAAACGATTGTTTATTCCATTTTACATTGTTATCGTTGTAACATTTTTTAAATTTGTAATTGCACTTATTTATGAATTTAACGAACGGTTAAGATGCAAATTTGAGATTTAATTCGTTTAAATTAGGGGCTCCAAATTTTAGACTCTAAAGCTCCTGTAGAGAGTTTTAATTGTTTTTCTGAACAATTAATGTTTTCTTTAAACGATACTATATATAAAAATATTATTATCGTGACAAAAGTTCTGTAACTTATAAGAATATTTTACTACGTAAATTGTGAGAAAGTATTTCTTACTTAGTTAAAATAAAGATACAAGAAATCAAAGTGAGAATGAGAAAGAGAGAGAAGAAAGACATACAGAGAGAGATAAATTATAAGAGAGAGAGAGAGTCAGAGAAGGAGAGAGACAGAGACAGAAAAAGAAAAAGAAGGAGAGACAATTAAAACGGGAGAGATAGAAATGATACGACACGAAAAGCATCCCCAGAAAGGATGAGATATGAAATAATAAGCGTAAATTGATGCCGAATGAACTGGTTAGAGCTCCGGGTTAATAAAGCGGGGATCGTGGGTTCTATACCTTCAACAGTCATTCTTATTTTAAAAAGCAGGTAGATACACAATTGTGTTTAAAGTTTGAAAGACCTCAGTTGACCGAGGATTAATAATTGACGTAAGAAATAAACGAATAGATGTTAAGACTGAATTATTCAAACAAATAATAGAAAATATAAAAAGTAACAAAAAAGGCTTTTTATTTTCATATTAATATTAAAACTGTAATTTTGTTTGAATAAGTAATCGTTAAGATAGAAGTATGAGAACAGTACTTGCTTGTTCTGTAATTTATATTTAATTACGTAAATTTTGTGAAAGCGGTTCTATCTTAGTGAAATACAAGATACAAGAAGTCAGAGAGAGAGAGAGAGAGAGAGAGAGAGAGAGAGAGAGAGAGAGAGAGAGAGAGAGAGAGAGAGAGAGAGAGAGTTAGAGAGACTGAGAGAGAGAAGGTGAAAGGGAATAAGAAATAGAGATAGAGAGAGAAAAAAATGACAGAAAAAGAGACTGAGAGAGAATAATGGAGAGAATGAGAAATATATGCAACTGTAGAAGCTTTTCCAGAAATGATATGATATGAAATGTTATGCGCAAGTTTCTGTGTAATGGCCTGTTAGCTCAGTTGGTTAGAGCGCCGTGCTAATAACGCGGAGGTCGCGGGTTCGATCCCCTCATGGGCCATTCTAATTTTAGAAAAACAAATTTGCGCAATTGGTTTTAAAAATTTAAGGTTTGAAAGAGTTCAGTTGAGCGAAAAGTAATAATTGACGTAAGTAATAGTTCCGTACATATTGTGAAAAAAATTTTCAACAAAATAAAAGAAAGTATTAAAAGCACAATAACAAAAACGATTGTTTATTCCATTTTACGTTGTTATCGTTGAAACATTTTTTAAATTTGTAATTGCACTTATTTATGAATTTGACGAACGGTTAAGATGCAAATTTGAGATTTAATTCGTTTAAATTAGGGGCTCCAAATTTTAGACTCTAAAGCTCCTGTAGAGAGTTTTAATTGTTTTTCTGAACAATTAATGTTTTCTTTAAACGATACTATATATAAAAATATTATTATCGTGACAAAAGTTCTGTAACTTATAAGAATATTTTACTACGTAAATTGTGAGAAAGTATTTCTTACTTAGTTAAAATAAAGATACAAGAAATCAAAGTGAGAATGAGAAAGAGAGAGAAGAAAGACATACAGAGAGAGATAAATTATAAGAGAGAGAGACAGAGTAAAAGGGAATCAGAGAAGGAGAGAGACAGAGACAGAAAAAGAAAAAGAAGGAGAGACAATTAAAACGGGAGAGATAGAAATGATACGACACGAAAAGCATCCCCAGAAAGGATGAGATATGAAATAATAAGCGTAAATTGATGCCGAATGAACTGGTTAGAGCTCCGGGTTAATAAAGCGGGGATCGTGGGTTCTATACCTTCAACAGTCATTCTTATTTTAAAAAGCAGGTAGATACACAATTGTGTTTAAAGTTTGAAAGACTGCAGTTGACCGAGGATTAATAATTGACGTAAGAAATAAACGAATAGATGTTAAGACTGAATTATTCAAACAAATAATAGAAAATATAAAAAGTAACAAAAAAGGTTTTTTATTTTCATATTAATATTAAAATTGTAATTTTGTTTGAATAAGTAATCGTTAAGATAGAAGTATGAGAACAGTACTTGCTTGTTCTGTAATTTATATTTAATTACGTAAATTTTGTGAAAGCGGTTCTATCTTAGTGAAATACAAGATACAAGAAGTCAGAGAGAGAGAGAGAGAGAGAGAGAGAGAGAGAGAGAGAGAGAGAGAGAGAGAGAGAGAGAGAGAGAGACTGAGAGAGAGAGAGAGAGTGAAAGGGAATAAGAAATAGAGATAGAGAGAGAGAAAAAATGGACAGAAAAAGAGACTGAGAGAGAATAAGGAGAGAATGAGAAATATATACAACTCTAGAAGCTTTTCCAGAAATGATAAGATATGAAATGTTATACGTTAGTAAGTGCTCAATGGCCTGTTAGCTCAGTTGGTTAGAGCGCCGTGCTAATAACGCGGAGGTCGCGGGTTCGATCCCCTCATGGGCCATTCTAATTTTAGAAAAACAAATTGGCGCAATTGGTTTTAAAAATTTAAGGTTTGAAAGAGTTCAGTTGAGCGAAGAGTAATATTGACGTAAGTAATAGTTCCGTACATATTGTGAAAAAAATTTTCAACAAAATAAAAGAAAGTATTAACAGCCCAATAACAAAAAAGGATTGCTTATTCCATTTTACATTGTTATCGTTGTAACATTTTTTAAATTAGTAATTGCACTTATTTATGAATTTGACGAACGGTTAAGATGCAAATTTGAGATTTAATTCGTTTAAATTAGGGGCTCCAAATTTTAGACTCTAAAGCTCCTGTAGAGAGTTTTAATTGTTTTTCTGAACAATTAATGTTTTCTTTAAACGATACTATATATAAAAATATTATTATCGTGACAAAAGTTCTGTAACTTATAAGAATATTTTACTACGTAAATTGTGAGAAAGTATTTCTTACTTAGTTAAAATAAAGATACAAGAAATCAAAGTGAGAATGAGAAAGAGAGAGAAGAAAGACATACAGAGAGAGATAAATTATAAGAGAGAGAGATAGAGTAAAAGGGAATCAGAGAAGGAGAGAGACAGAGACAGAAAAAGAAAAAGAAGGAGAGACAATTAAAACGGGAGAGATAGAAAGGATACGACACGAAAAGCATCCCCAGAAAGGATGAGATATGAAATAATAAACGTAAATTCATGCCGAATGAACTGGTTAGAGCTCCGGGTTAATAACGCGGGGATCGTGGGTTCTATACCTTCAACAGTCATTCTTATTTTAAAAAGCAGGTAGATACACAATTGTGTTTAAAGTTTGAAAGACCTCAGTTGACCGAGGATTAATAATTGACGTAAGAAATAAACGAATAGATGTTAAGACTGAATTATTCAAACAAATAATAGAAAATATAAAAAGTAACAAAAAAGGCTTTTTATTTTCATATTAATATTAAAACTGTAATTTTGTTTGAATAAGTAATCGTTAAGATAGAAGTATGAGAACAGTACTTGCTTGTTCTGTAATTTATATTTAATTACGTAAATTTTGTGAAAGCGGTTCTATCTTAGTGAAATACAAGATACAAGAAGTCAGAGAGAGAGAGAGAGAGAGAGAGAGAGAGAGAGAGAGAGAGAGAGAGAGAGAGAGAGAGAGAGAGAGAGAGAAAGAGAGAGAGTTAGAGAGACTGAGAGAGAGAAGGTGAAAGGGAATAAGAAATAGAGATAGAGAGAGAAAAAAATGACAGAAAAAGAGACTGAGAGAGAATAATGGAGAGAATGAGAAATATATGCAACTGTAGAAGCTTTTCCAGAAATGATATGATATGAAATGTTATGCGCAAGTTTCTGTGTAATGGCCTGTTAGCTCAGTTGGTTAGAGCGCCGTGCTAATAACGCGGAGGTCGCGGGTTCGATCCCCTCATGGGCCATTCTAATTTTAGAAAAACAAATTTGCGAAATTGGTTTTAAAAATTTAAGGTTTGAAAGAGTTCAGTTGAGCGAAAAGTAATAATTGACGTAAGTAATAGTTCCGTACATATTGTGAAAAAAATTTTCAACAAAATAAAAGAAAGTATTAAAAGCACAATAACAAAAAACGATTGTTTATTCCATTTTACATTGTTATCGTTGTAAACATTTTTTAAATTTGTAATTGCACTTATTTATGAATTTAACGAACGGTTAAGATGCAAATTTGAGATTTAATTCGTTTAAATTAGGGGCTCCAAATTTTAGACTCTAAAGCTCCTGTAGAGAGTTTTAATTGTTTTTCTGAACAATTAATGTTTTCTTTAAACGATACTATATATAAAAATATTATTATCGTTACAAAAGTTCTGTAACTTATAAGAATATTTTACTACGTAAATTGTGAGAAAGTATTTCTTACTTAGTTAAAATAAAGATACAAGAAATCAAAGTGAGAATGAGAAAGAGAGAGAAGAAAGACATACAGAGAGAGATAAATTATAAGAGAGAGAGATAGAGTAAAAGGGAATCAGAGAAGGAGAGAGACAGAGACAGAAAAAGAAGGAGAGACAATTAAAACGGGAGAGATAGAAATGATACGACACGAAAAGCATCCCCAGAAAGGATGAGATATGAAATAATAAGCGTAAATTGATGCCGAATGAACTGGTTAGAGCTCCGGGTTAATAAAGCGGGGATCGTGGGTTCTATACCTTCAACAGTCATTCTTATTTTAAAAAGCAGGTAGATA
>SEYY01007405.1:10000-12500 GCA_009176605.1 Armadillidium nasatum
TTGAGAAATATGAGGGTGAATGTGAAGTGAATGTTTTACTTTTGCATATGATGCAGTGTTGTGGAGAATCTGAGAAAAGATGAGAATACTTGTGAGAGAGTTTGAGGGAAATGGCACAAGAGATTGAATTATCCGCAAGATAAAGTTATGAGATTGGAGGTTGGGATGAGGAATGTGGAGGAATTGGTTTTGTAGAAGTGTGAGAATGAAATTGAGGAGGTGAATGAATTCAAATATCTAAATGTTGGTGGAGGTAAGGGTGGGACGGAAAAAGAAATAAAGAATAGAGTGGTAGAAGACTGAAGATTGGGGGCCTAAGAAAGTATGGAAGAAAGGAAAAATTTCGAAAGAATAAGATAAGAAGTTTGAAAGTATGTGTTCACTCTGTATTGTAGTGTGTGAACATAGACGATAAGGCTCGTCGAGAAAAAGTTTCAATGTCTTTGAGAGAAAATTTGAGAGCGATATATAAATTGAGAAGGATTGATAGAATTAGAAAGGAAAGAATAAGGGAGATGTGTATGGAAGAAGGGTGTAATTGATCGAGAGGAGGAGGATGTGCTAAATGGTTTGGACATATGGAAGAATGAATGAGAAAGATGGTTTGGCAAGGTACTAGATCCATGTGATAGCAGAATTGAAGGAGAAGTGAGTGGAGATGGAGGATGGATGAGAGTGATTTTGATGAAGGAATTTGAGTTTAGACGAGGTAGAAGATTTGTGGAGACAGAGATGGAGGAGGTGATGGTTGGAAAAACGTTGGAAATTGTAATGGATTAGTTATGTTTGTAAGTTTGATTGTGTGTCTGGCGTGTTGTGCTCAGCTCACGGCTTCTCGACGGAAAGTGGGGGTATTAATTGTGTTGAGTGACAATTGTAGTGTTGTGATGTTATATTAGGGTTTATATGTAGTTATATATTATAATTATGTAGATAGATTTTTAGTATAGTATATATATTTATATTTAGAGTAATTATTTATATATTATTATATAAAATTTAGATGTTATATATTTATAATTATTTTTATATTACATTATATATATATATCATATTATTAGATAATAATAATATCCGCATCGCTATCTCCTCATCAATATATTTAACATCCGCATCCGCACCGCATCCGCATCCGCACTTTCGAATATTTAACATCACACCCGCATCCGCTCATTTCGTCGCATCCGCTTTATCGCGCGATCCTGTTCTTAAATGTGGGAGAATCATGACTCCGAGTCTCATCTGGACTTTGGGAATTGTATATTTTGGGTATTTATTAGTATATTATGATTTAGTTGTATGATATGTATGTATATGGTGGGTTATGTAATTATGGAGGGGTGTCTTTTTTATTAGTGATAGGGTTTGGTATTATAGGTATATATTAGTGGGGTTTTATTTATTATGTGTAGTGAGATTATATTGATGGTGTTGATGGTTTGGGTTTTAGGGGTATATACTATGTTTATATACATATAGTATATATATATATTATATATATATATATATATAGGGAGTGTGTGTGTGTGTGTTTCTCGTGGTTTATCTGTGGGTTTGGTCTGTCTGAGGAGTATCGGTGTCTATGTTATTTTCCGGGATATTCCTGGGGTATCGGTATTCGGTTTATCTGTTAGAGGAGGTGATTAGAGAGGTAACCGCATGCCGCTACTGTTCGGAAATTCTTAACCTTCTCGTCTAGATCCTTCTGTATCAGCATGCGCTGCTCACTTGTCTGAGATAATGTTCAGGACATTTGGTCTTGCTATCGGCGTATGCGCGCATCCCTCTGATTCGTTTCTGCCAATATGTGCTCTCCAGCGGATCCGTGGCGGTCGCGTTCCGCTATCTGGCGCATCCGCGTTTGGTGTGGATTCTAAGAGATAATGTGACTGTCCTGATTCCTTTGATCTACTAAGAGGTATGGGATTGTATTATTATTGAGTGGTGGTTTTGTTTAGGGTTGGTTGGTGTGAGTGAGTTATGTGAGTTTAGGAGTGTATATTTCTTTGTGTTTAGTAGTATTAGTTTGATTTTGTTGTGTATAATTATTTAGTGATATAGGTGGTTAGTTTTTGTAATATATATATATATATTATATATGTATTATTGTATTATATATTATTATTTGTCTTGTGTATTATTATATGTTTCTTTGTAGTTTCTATTGGTTATAAGTTTTGATTATGTTTTATGTGAGGTTAATATTATTATGTATGATTGTATATGGGATAGGTAGTGTTGTTGTATTATATATTAGTTGTGTAGGTTTGAGTTTATAGTTGTGATTGTTGTATTTTTCTTGTTTATTTTGTTTGAGTAGTATAGTATGTGACTTACGTATAGATATATAGATATATATATATATATATATATAGGTAGTATGTGTTTTGGGTTGTTTATTATTAGTTTTTTTGAGTAGGGGTTTCTTTGATTTATATGTATTATTTATATTTAGGGGATTGAGAGCTGATTTTGTGAGTATGCTGGTGTGGTTTATCGG
>SEYY01007405.1:20000-32500 GCA_009176605.1 Armadillidium nasatum
TTTTTTGCCACTTGTCCCAACGATTCGTTAGGACAATTTTTTGCAGTTTTGTTCTTTATTTCTAGTTCCTTGTTCATTATTCTTTAAACATAGTAAAATCTATAAGGTTTGAAATTGTAACTAAATTGTAATAAGTAAAGATGCCACTTCTCTTTTCTTCAACATTTAAAACAACTTCCAAAATTCAAGAGTCTGATCATTCATTTCAAGATTTAAGAAGTCCGAAAAGCACAATATTTATCCTTACTTTTTTTACTGAGTGAGAAGTTTTGTTTTACAGCATTGTAAATAAACAGAAATGCAAAAGTTTCGTTTAAATATTTAATATTTAAATAATTATTTACTCTCAGAAACAATAAAGGTAAACAGAAAGGTAAAAGTGAGAAGTTTTGTTTTCCAGAATTGTAAGTAAACAGAAATGCAAAAGTTTCGTTTAAATATTGAATATTTAAATAATTATTTACTCTCAGAAACAATAAAGGTAAACAGAAATTTAAAAAAACTCCTCCATTTTATATTTTATTCTGAAAAAAAAATAATAAAACTTATAACGACTTGGCGGTAGTAAACAAATACTATCTTAAAATAATCGAATTATTTTAAAAGTAAATAATGAATATAGAAAATTCTTTCAAACACTATTTATAGAAAAGCTAATAGGAATTTATTGAAAGAGAATAGGTTTTACTGTCATTTTACACAATTTTGGAGCATATTTTATACAAGAAATCAAAGAAAGAAGCAAATAATCGTAAAAAAAAAAAACCTTTCATTTTTTATACCCCAGATTTTTTTTACCTTTATATATATATATATATATATATATATATATATATATATATATATATATATATATATATATATATATATATATATATATATATATATATATATATATATATATATATATATATATATATATATATATATATATATATATATATATATATATATATATATATATATATATATATATATATATATATATATATATATATATATATATATATATATATATATATATATATATATATTCCAAGTTAATACTAAGACTATAATTTTAAAAAAACCTGAGTTTTGTTTTAAGTACAAGTGTTTGATAATGCGAAAAGAGCCAAAAAAGAAGAGCAACAGACCTAACAAACAGGTCCTGTAATTATTGCTTACTCTTTCCAACAATTGCAGGACAAGCATGGGAAAAACATAGCTCCGAGAAGCATCATGTGGAGAATTCACTGACAAAGTATTAACAGGTCTGATGAAGTGATATCTTTCTAAAAGGGTTGAAATCCTACTTAGGAGTTTAAATAAAACAAAAGGACTTACGCTAAAACCAAAGAGTTGAGAAAAAATTGATATTTTAAAGTCCTTTAGGAGAGGAACTTCAGAGTGAAGATGGAGAATGATACTTGTCCCAATAACAGGGAGAAAACCCTTCAATGGGGAATACATATATATATATATATATATATATATATATATATATATATATATATATATATATATATATATATATATATATATATATATATATATATATATATATATATATATATATATATATATATATATATATATATATATATATATATATATTATATATATATAATTATATATATTATATATATATATATATATATATATATATATATATATATATATATATATATATATATATATATATATATATATATATATATATATATATATATATATAATATATATATAATGAGAGATAACAAGCATTTATATACTTTTATGAAATTTGAAATCAGATTTTTGATGGCAATTTAAAAATAAAATTTATTTTAATTAAAATTTTGATTAAATTTAAAAAAATTTTAATTTTTATTAAAGGCTATAATAATATATATTATATATATATATATATATATATATATATATATATATATATATATATATATATATATATATATATATATATATATATATATATATATATATATATATATATATATATATATATATATATATATATATATATATATATATATATATATATATATATATATATATATATATATATATATATATATATATATATATATATATATATATATATATATATATATATATATATATATATATATATATATATATATAATATATATATTATAACCACTATGATAAACCGTGGAATCATGATTTACAATTTTATAACTGCTAATGATGTTATAATTTCGAGGAATCGAACCCGGGCCCCAAAAGATGGAAGTCCGTTGTGTTGACCACTACTCCACCGATGGTACAAAAGGAAATAATCCAGAACTTCTACTGACATTTCTCGCCTAGTGAAAAGTCCCTTCAATATTTCCCCGACCACAACTTGGGCGTAGCGTCAACATGGACCAGGTTCTATCCTGAGTATAAACTGCAGTGCAAATGTTATAATTTTGATAACCACTATGATAAACCGTGGAATCATTATTTACAATTTTATAACTGCTAATGATGTTATAATTTCGAGGAATCGAACCCGGGCCCCAAAAGATGGAAGTCCGTTGTGTTGACCACTACTCCACCGATGGTTCAAAAGGAAATAATCCAGAACTTCTACTGACATTTCTCGCCTAGTGAAAAGTCCCTTCAATATTTCCCCGACCACAACTTGGGCGTAGCGTCAACATGGACCAGGTTCTATCCTGAGTATAAACTGCAGTGCAAATGTTATAATTTTGATAACCACTATGATAAACCGTGGAATCATGATTTACAATTTTATAACTGCTAATGATGTTATAATTTCGAGGAATCGAACCCGGGCCCAAAAGATGGAAGTCCGTTGTGTTGACCACTACTCCACTGATGGTTCAAAAGGAAATAATCCAGAACTTCTACTGACATTTCTCGCCTAGTGAAAAGTCCCTTCAATATTTCCCCGACCACAACTTGGGCGTAGCGTCAACATGGACCAGGTTCTATCCTGAGTATAAACCGCAGTGCAAATTTTATAATTTTGATAACCACTATGATAAACCGTGGAATCATGATTTACAATTTTATAACTGCTAATGATGTTATAATTTCGAGGAATCGAACCCGGGCCCCAAAAGATGGAAGTCCGTTGTGTTGACCACTACTCCACCGATGGTACAAAAGGAAATAATCCAGAACTTCTACTGACATTTCTCGCCTAGTGAAAAGTCCCTTCAATATTTCCCCGACCACAACTTGGGCGTAGCGTCAACATGGACCAGGTTCTATCCTGAGTATAAACTGCAGTGCAAATGTTATAATTTTGATAACCACTATGATAAACCGTGGAATCATGATTTACAATTTTATAACTGCTAATGATGTTATAATTTCGAGGAATCGAACCCGGGCCCCAAAAGATGGAAGTCCGTTGTGTTGACCACTACTCCACCGATGGTACAAAAGGAAATAATCCAGAACTTCTACTGACATTTCTCGCCTAGTGAAAAGTCCCTTCAATATTTCCCCGACCACAACTTGGGCGTAGCGTCAACATTTGTACCATCGGTGGAGTAGTGGTCAACACAACGGACTTCCATCTTTTGGGGCCCGGGTTCGATTCCTCGAAATTATAACATCATTAGCAGTTATAAAATTGTAAATCATGATTCCACGGTTTATCATAGTGGTTATCAAAATTATAACATTTGCACTGCAGTTTATACTCAGGATAGAACCTGGTCCATGTTGACGCTACGCCCAAGTTGTGGTCGGGGAAATATTGAAGGGACTTTTCACTAGGCGAGAAATGTCAGTAGAAGTTCTGGATTATTTCCTTTTGTACCATCGGTGGAGTAGTGGTCAACACAACGGACTTCCATCTTTTGGGGCCCGGGTTCGATTCCTCGAAATTATAACATCATTAGCAGTTATAAAATTGTAAATCATGATTCCACGGTTTATCATAGTGGTTATCAAAATTATAACATTTGCACTGCAGTTTATACTCAGGATAGAACCTGGTCCATGTTGACGCTACGCCCAAGTTGTGGTCGGGGAAATATTGAAGGGACTTTTCACTAGGCGAGAAATGTCAGTAGAAGTTCTGGATTATTTCCTTTTGAACCATCGGTGGAGTAGTGGTCAACACAACGGACTTCCATCTTTTGGGGCCCGGGTTCGATTCCTCGAAATTATAACATCATTAGCAGTTATAAAATTGTAAATAATGATTCCACGGTTTATCATAGTGGTTATCAAAATTATAACATTTGCACTGCGGTTTATACTCAGGATAGAACCTGGTCCATGTTGACGCTACGCCCAAGTTGTGGTCGGGGAAATATTGAAGGGACTTTTCACTAGGCGAGATATGTCAGTAGAAGTTCTGGATTATTTCCTTTTGAACCATCGTTGGAGTAGTGGTCAACACAACGGACTTCCATCTTTTGGGGCCCGGGTTCGATTCCTCGAAATTATAACATCATTAGCAGTTATAAAATTGTTATATATATATATATATATATATATATATATATATATATATATATATATATATATATATATATATATATATATATATATATATATATATATATATATATTATATTTATTTATATATTATTATATATATATATATATATATATATATATATATATATATATATATATATATATATATATATATATATATATATATATATATATATATATATATATATATATATATATATATATAAGTGATGTAAGGGACATCCGTATCAGCATACATCCGCATCCGCAATTATTAAATGCGGATGTATAAAATTTTGAAAGTTATTAATTTGTTGTCAATGTTTGATTAATTTTTTGGATAGCGTGAATAAGAGAATAATTATTTTTCATATATATAATATATATATATATATATATATATATATATATATATATATATATATATATATATATATATATATATATATATATATATATATATATATATTATATATATTTTATATCTCCTCCGGTGGGCAAAGGCCAGAGGCCTACCAATTTCCACCGGAGTTGGGAAAGATCTATATCATGGTCGATGAAGGCCGACGTGTCTAGATACACGGCGTTTGAAAGTATGTAAGTCAAAGGAAGCTGGGAAAACAGATGAAAGGAGTGTGTTCCAGACTTTACCAGTAGAGTATATGTAAGATTAAGCATAGCGGTTAAGTCTGGGGTCAGAGAGTTGGACAGAGAAAGGATGAGACTGTGTAGAAAGGCGTGTCGCACGAGCTCTTCTCAATGGAGGAGGTATGCGACGAGAGAGTTCAGAAGAGCAGTGTCTGTTGTAATAGCGATAGTAAAGAGAGAATGACCCAACAATTCGACGGGTAGAAAGAGATTGAAGAGAGTTAGTAAGAGCAGGAGAGTTGATGAGACGAAATGCCCTGGACTCCACCTATATATATATATATATATATATATATATATATATATATATATATATATATATATATATATATATATATATATATATATATATATATATATATATATATATATATAATCTTCTTTTTCTATTCTTATTCGCTCTGATGGTTCTATTGCTAACACTCCTACTGAAAAGGTTAATCTCTTTTGCCTCCTATTCTTCTCTAATTCAACACTGAACGACTCCGGCAATCATTCTCCTACTTCTTCCTCTCTCAGATTTCCCATGACATTATCAGTGATTACATTTTATCAGGTGCATGGGCTTCTGAAATCTATGAACATTAGTAAGGGAAGCAAGTTTTAAGGGAGTGTGCTTCTGAGCTCGCTACGTCCCTAGTTCAACTTTTCTTTTTACGCCATATTACTAGCACTTTCAATTACTGTTGGATGCGCGCATTAGTACAACCTATTCCGAAGAAAGGTAACCGCTCCGATCCATCTAACTATCACCCTATAGCTCTTATTTGTATTCTGTCTAAAATCTTTGAAACCTCTCAACTCTCATTTCATTGATCATCTTGAATGCCATTTCTTTTTTTCTGATCATCAGTATGGCTTTCGACTACAGCTCTACTGATAATATACTTTCCTATCTCACTGATTTATGGTCTTCTGTCCTTAGAGACCATGAGGAGACTTGTGTGGTGGCGCTTGACATATCTAAGGCATCTGACCGAATATGGCATGGGTCAATGCTTCCAAAACTCCCCTTCTTCTCTTTGCTTACTTATGTTATTTTTCCACTTCGACTGTTGTTGATGGGGCAACTTCTACTTCATTTCCTGTCAATAGTGGTGCTCCTAAGGGTACCGTCTTGTCTCCTACTCTATTCTTAATTTTCATTAATGATCTTCTCAGCTGTTCATCTAACCCTATCCATTCATATGCCGATGACTCAACCCTTCATTCTTCTACTCATTTCAAATCTGCTCCTTCCTTTGCATCTAGAGTTGCCTCTCGTCTTCATTTTTTTTATTCCATTCTTGCTGATCTGAATAGAATTTCCCAGTTTTGTCGTCTCATTTTTGTCAAATTCAAGTATTTAAAAACTCATCTTCTTAAAATTTCTCTCACAAAGACACCTCCTAACTTTTCTATTTCTTTCGATGGTTGACCAGTCTCTCCTGTTGACACTCTAAACATCTTTGACTATCACATAAACAAAAAAGTGTTTGGAAACCTCACATCACAATGGTTGCTATGGCTACCACAAAGATGCTTCTTCGCTGTTATTCCAATTATTCAAGGGCCTCATCCGCCCTTGTATGAGACTAAAAAATTTAAAAACTGTTCCGCTCTTCCAAATTCACATGACCTTTTGTCTTTGTAAAGTGACTTTGGTGCCTTGTCTCTTTTCTGTAGGTACTACAGCTGCAAATGCTCGAGGGAACTGTCCATTCTTATACCTCTGCCTGTACGTCTTCTTAGCACAAGTGATCATTGTCTTCGCATAAATTTTGTGTGGACATAGGCAACTCCAGACTTGTCCGCTGTGATTCCTCCTTCTTTCCAGCCAACTTTGTTGTGCATAATTGAATCATATTCCTCTATTTCTTACCGAATGCAATCTCAATTACCTTAAAAACCACATTTGTGCTCACCTACGAAATTTGCTTCAGGTGGGACTTGTAGGGTTTTTCTTATTCTCTTATTGATTTAACATCCCCTCCTTGAATATGGCTCTCCCCGTGACTGGTGGTGATGTGCTACGGTTATTATTAATGTTTCAGAAGCTAAATTGATGATATATATATATATATATATATATATATATATATATATATATATATATATATATATATATATATATATATATATATATATATATATATAATATATATATATATATATATATATATATATATATATATATATATATATATATATATATATATATATATATATATATATATATATATATATATATATATATATATATATATATATATATATATATATATATATATATATATATATATATATATATATATATATATATATATATATATATATATATATATATATATATATATATATATGTATATATATATATATATATATATATATATATATATATATATATATATATATATATATATATATATATATATATATATATATATATATATATATATATATATATAATATATATATATAGTATATATATATATATATATATATATATATATATATATATATATATATATATATATATATATATATATATATATATATATATATATATATATATATATATATTATATATATATATATATATATATATATATATATTACCATTGCTCTTCGTACTGTATCTGAACAGCTGTCGTAAAAGGATATGCATATGTTAGAATACGCGGATAATGTGGCAGTCAAAACATCAGGGGTTGAGGATTTGTAGGGAGCTGGGCAAACAGATAGATAAACTGCTTACCTCAATGGGCATTAGGATAATTATAGAGAAGTAATGGTAATAGCAATGGAGAGAGAAGAGATAGTTGTGAACATAGAGGAGACTAGACTTAAACAGGAAAATAAGTTTAAATACTTAGTCGTGGTGTTCAGCGAAAAAGGAAGATAGGTGGACGAGTTGAAAGAAAGAATAGAAAGATTCCGCCACTAAAGGAGAGAGGGATACCAACAGAAGTGTAAGTTCTAATATATAAAACAATACTGAGACCAATATTGTTGTACGGTTCAGAATGTTGCACAATGAATACAGTGCATAAGAGCAGAATAGAAGCAGTAGAAATTAAAATACTCAGGGTCATCAGGGGAATATCGCTGAGAGAAAAGATGAGAAGTGAGCTGGTAAGGGAAAAACTGGGGGTAGAATCAAATTTGGAGAGTTTGGAAAGGTGCCAGTTGAGATGGATTGGACACGTGAAGAGAATGGGTGAGGGAGAGAGGCTGAGATAGACGTTGAATGGAGACCAGAGGGAAAGAAACCGGAGGGATGATTGAGGAAGGAGATGGAAGGAAGTGGCAACAGAAGACAAAGAATGAAAGAAAAAAGAAACTATGAAAAGGCAAAGGATAACCGAATGTTTTAAGACAGAAATTCATGGAGAAAGTTCTAGAAGAGTAGTACTGATAGGGGCCAACTTTCCTGGTTGGATGGTGATGAAGATGAAGATGATGATATTGATGATGATGATGATGATGATGATGATTATGAAGATAATGATGATGATGATGAAGATGATGATGATGATGATGATGATGATGATGATGATGATGATGATGATGATGATGATACTGATGCTGATGCTGATGCTGATGCTGATGCTGATGCTGATGCTGATGATATATATATATATATATATATATATATATATATATATATATATATATATATATATATATATATATATATATATATATATATATATATATATATATATATATTATATATATATATATATATATATATATATATATATATATATATATATATATATATATATATATATATATATATATATATATATATATATATATATATATATATATAATATATATATATATATATATATATATATATATATATATATGTGTGTGTGTGTAGGTGTGTGTATTAGGGGTGAATACCGGTAATGAAAATTGGACTAAAATATCAATCTGTCAATACCGGTACTGGAAATATAAATTTAATGAATTTATTTTTGCACGATTTAAAACGAAAAAATAAATGCTTACCATAAAATAAATTTTCATTTATTCTATTTTCTCACCGTCTGATTCATTTTCATTCCTCACAATGGCAAGTTGATATTTTAGGTGTACTAAAATATCTTCATGACTCCAGGAAATTGAAACATCAAGAGAATGAAGTATATACTCTGCCATCCAAATCTTCCATAAAGAAGATAGCAGAATTCCTTTAACGAAGACTCTGAAGGAGAAAATGCTAATGAAATTTAAAATACTGGTTGCGTAGAAGAAACAAGAGATGAAGAAGAAGAGCAAAAAGAAAGATCAAGAAGGTGACATGCTTGCAAAATACTTAAAAGAAATAGAAAAGGAGGAAACTGCTTCAGAAGAAAGCTAGTCCAGTGTCTTTTGCAGTGAAGAAAGAATTCAAAAGCTAAAGAAGTGTAAATTTACACAAACTGCATAGTGCCTTGTTCTGTATTAGGCCCACTTGTGTAGAGTCCGAAAGAACTTTTTCATCAGCAGGACTTTATCTTACAAAATAAAGATCAAGTCTCTCAGAGGATTCGTTAAATAGTCTTTGTTTTTATGCCTTCAATATTGTAAAGGAGGTTTGCTTTATCATTGCTTTTTTTTATGTTTTTTATGTTTTTTCTGTTTTAATGCTCTTAATGTTTTTTCTTTTTATGTTCTTTGTTTTTTATGTTTTTTGTTTTAATGTTCTTGATGTATTTTTTTAATGTTTTTTAAGGTTTGTTTTTTGTTTTTTATGTTACTATGTTTTTTTTAAATTTTTTTTTTTTTTTATGTTTTTAGCTTTTTTATTTTTATTTTTTTTAAAAATTGAAGTTTTCATTACGTAAATAAAAAAAATTAATTTGTCATATTTTAATGAATTAAAAGTTATATTCACTTTTTTTATTCACTTATTGGCACATTGAAATTATATTTTCTAAAAATTTTTAATTTTTTCAATACCAGTATAAAAAAAAAATTCGGTATTAATATCGGTATCGGTATTACTGCAATCATTAATACGATTATTATTATTACTATGTACCATCGTTGCTGACATTGTTTTTATTATTATTATTGTTCTTATTTTTATTATTGAAAATTTTATTATAAATATTATATTACAACTTATTTCTATTATTACTATTATCATCATAACTATTATTATCACTATGTTCATCACTGTTGTATTACCGAAACTGTTATCATTATAGTTACCATGATTGTTACTATTATTTTTATTATTATTATTATTATTATTATTATTATTATTATTATTATTATTATTATTATTATTATTATTATTATTATTATTATTATTATTATTATTATTATTATTATTATTATTATTATTATTATTATTATTATTGTATTATTTTTATTTTTATTATCATTATTATTATTATTATTATTATTATTATTATTATTATTATTATTATTATTATTACAATATTTGAAATAAATATCATCATTATTATTATTATTACTAGAATTATTGTAGCAAACTTCATAAGTAACGACTTTGTTATTGTTGTTTGCATGATCAATATTTCTAAACTTTTGCTACTCAAGAAGCAACCTATCATAACTTGTAATTATTAAATAAAATAAAATTATTTATATATATTTATATAATTTAAATGTCTTAAAACATTGTGGCTCAAAGGAAACCACAGTGTTTTCCCCTAGCAGCCCCTTTTCAGAGAATTGAAATTGGTATCAAAAAGTTCGGTATTTTAACACTAATAATTATATAATAACAATAATATATATATATATATATATATATATATATATATATATATATATATATATATATATATATATATATATATATATATATATAGTAAGTGCGTGTAAGCAGGAGTATGTGCTAAATGTAGTAATATTTTATCAATAAATTATTATTGAAATTTATTGTAGCGATAGAGAACTTGCGAAGTGAGAATGAACATCTGGTAAGGAAGATTCTGATTAGTATTCAGAAATTGAAAACTTTCCCTTACGAAATTACTTTCTAAAATGTACTAAGTTAAAATATGTTTTCTATATATTGACCCTCTGGTGCATATTTCCAGTCTCTAGGTTAATAGGTCACAGGGTCTTTCCTAAATCTATCTCTCTCTATCTATCTATCTATCTATCTTTATCTATCAATCTATCTATCTATCTATCTATCTATCTCTCTCTCTCTCTCTCTCTCTCTCTCTCTCTCTCTCTCTACATCACAAGGAGCTAGTTTCCATTTTGGTGTTCCTACACCTTTACCTTCTTGAAGATATCTTTGCAAATGATACTTTTCATTCCTCATAGTAACTCCTACACTAATATCCAAGACAATATTACCTTCTTTTCTTTAACTTCTTCATTTTCTTAACTTTATCAATTTTTTATTCGAAGGAACAAAAATATATTTCCAGCATCTGTTTCAGACTACAATTCAAAATTAATTTATTTTGGAAAAATTTTTGATTTAAAATTTACAATACTGACACAATGTAATTAAATTTTCATATTTATTTATTTATATTTGAATATATATATATATATATATATATATATATATATATATATATATATATATATATATTATATTATTATTATATTATTATTATTATTATTATTATTATTATTATTATTATTATTATTATTATTATTATTATATTATTATTATTATTATTATTTTGATTGTTTGGTTACAATCCAATATTTTCAAACGATTTAAATTTATTTCACTCCTTTGCCGTTGTTCCTCGATTCATCACCTTTCCGCACAAACACACAAGCACACACACATACACGTACATATATATATATATATATATATATATATATATATATATATATATTATATATATATATATATATATATATATATATATATTATATATATATATATATATATATATATATATATATATATATATATATATATATATATATATATATATATATATATATATATATATATATATATATATATATATTTATATATATATATATATATATAACGTATGTAAATATATGAATAAAAAATCTTGCTCTGATTTAAAACTTTCTTTTAAAAAACTTTGTACACAAATGTGAAATACTTCAAATAAGAGAGAGAGAGAGAGAGAGAGAGAGAGAGAGAGAGAGAGAGAGAGAGAGAGAGAGAGAGAGAGAGAGAGAGAGAGAGAGAGAGAGAGAGAGGCCACATGATAAAAAAAGTCAGTGGATAAATTCACAGCCAATAAAAATGGAAAATTTATTCAAAGAAAAGTAAAAGTCAAAAAAAGTCTTTGTTGAAAATTGCAAATGGCGTCAAATCAAAGCTTTATTCAAATCAGGCTTGCAAAGATTTATATTTCGAGATAAAACGAAAGAAAAAAAAAAAAAAAACTAAAATGGTAAATAATTGTGGTTTATTCCAAAAGATTTGAAGAGAAAAA
>SEYY01007405.1:40000-42500 GCA_009176605.1 Armadillidium nasatum
GAGTAGGACAGAGTTCAAGAAAGATGTAAAAAGCAGTTAAAACAGCAATGCATAAGGGCAATGGTGATATGGGAGAATGTAAAATTTACATGATATATCATTTGGTAACATCAAATGATAGAAGAATGAATATCATTGTGAAACTCAAGCTCGGGAAAAAGAGTATTATGAGTATTGAAAGAATAAGAATATCATAAACCTTAAGTACAGTTCTTTCCTATTTCTTAGGTATTGAAAAGCACTTGAAATTTGTTTGACAAAACAGAGATTAAAGTTCAAAAGAAAATTTTTATAATATGTAATCTTCACATAGTATTCAATTTAACATCTTATCGTATTTTACCTTTGAAAATATGTAGTAATTGGATATCCAATTGAATATAGTTAGTAACAATGAAGTTGGAATCAGAATCGTGTAATCATATATAGTCGAAATTAGATTCAGAACTAAAGTCTAATGTTCTTATAATCACTTCCGCAGCCCTGATTTAAAAGATTAAGTTACAGTCAAAGTACAACTTAAACTTGGTTACTAGTGAAGACCTTACGGAAATTATATGATTAGTAATGCAGTAATAAAATACAAGTAACCAGAAATAAACACTGTGTTCATGTAGTAAATTCCTTAATTAAAATAAATTGCAGATAAATAGTTGGATTCTTTTTATAAGAGGCGACTTCAGTTTAGGAGATGAACTATGAATAGGTTTTCTGTGATAGAAAATAAAAATTGCTGAGATAGCAAGAAGAAAGAGCATGAAAGAAATGGGAAAATTTAAATCGATACCATTATTACTACTAATAATATTACTACTATTAGTATTACTGTTTATACTACTACTAGTACTACTATTACTACTACTACTACTACTACTACTAATAATAATAATAATAATAATAATAATAATAATAATAATAATAATAAACAAGTTAATAAAATAATAGCCTGAAAAGGTAAATAAATAAAAAAATAAATTAAAATGAAATAATAATAAAAAAAAAAAAAAAAATATTTCTATTGAAAAAAAAAAAAAAAAAATATTTCTTTCATTTTTATTGAAATTTATTATTATTATTATTATTTTGGAGTCATTTTTCGCAGCAAAGAAATAATTAATCGCCACTTCATTTCTTTTGTCTCTTGTTCACTCACATGTTTTATTAAGTGCTTTTTTTATGCAAGACTTTGATTAATTTCTCATTCATTATGATAAAGAAGGCTGGATAAGTATTTTAAGAGAGTTATCTAAATATATATATATATATATATATATATATATATATATATATATATATATATATATATATATATATATATATATATATATATATATATATATATATATATATATATATATATATATATATATATATATATATATATATATATATATATATATATATATATATATATATATATATATATATATATATATATATATATATATATATATATATATATATATATAATATATATATATATATATATATATATATATATATATATATATATATATATATATATATATATATATATATATATATATATATATATATATATATATATATATATATATATATATATATATATATATATATATATATATATATATATATATATATATATATATATATATATATATATATATATATATATATATATATATATATATATATATATATATATATATATATATATATATATATATATATATATATATATATATATATATATATATATATATATATATATATATATATATATATATATATATATATATATATATATATATATATATATATATATATATATATATATATATATATATATATATATATATATATATATATATATATATATATATATATATATATATATATATATATATATATATATATATATATATATATATATATATATATATATATATATATATATCTGTCGAAAGAACTTACATAAAATGGAAGCTGTAAATATAGAAGAAAACAGTTTATTCTAGTGTTTCACTGTTAGAATAAATGAACTAATTAAATGGGGTAAATCTGGATCCAAAAAACTAGACGAAGAAATAATGAGAATTTTGGAAAATGACAAATCGAAAAAGATCTTCTCAAAATTACTAATACTGATTCTACTACTATTCATACTTCTACTACTACTACTACTACTACTACTACTAATAATAATAATAATAATAATAATAATAATAATAATAATAACAATAATAATAATAATAATAATAATAATAATAATAATAATAATAATAATAACAAGTTAATTAAACAATAGCTTGAAAAGGTAAATAAATAAAAAAATGAATTAAAATGAAATAATAATAATATTAATTTCAAAAATATTTCTATTGAACCTTTAGGGAAAAAATATTCCCTTCACTGTTATTGAAATTTATTATTATTATTTTGGAGTCATTTTCTTAGCAAAGTAATAATTAATCGCCACTTCATTTCTTTTGTCTCTTGTTCACTCACATGTTTTATT
>SEYY01007405.1:57500-60000 GCA_009176605.1 Armadillidium nasatum
TTTTTTATTTTAATCTAAAATAAAATTGATTTTTTTTAAAGTTTTGAGTTTTCTTTGAATAAATTTTACCTGAATTATTTATTTATTTATTTTTATTCGTATCTTGTTCTTATCTTGAAACTTCATACATAAATTTATATGAAAGTTTAGAAATAAATAAAATAGAAAAACTTAGAATAACATTAATTCTTATAAAACGCTGAAGTACAACGCATTTTAGGATTTACAATTTCTTAATTCTTATTTTTGTTTTTGTTTTTTTTTTGCCTAAGTTCTTCTATCTATCTATCTATCTATCTATCTATCTATCTATCTATCTATCGATCTATCTATCTATCTATCTATCTATCTATCTATCTATTTATCTATCTATCTATCTATCTATCTATCTATCTATCTATCTATCTATCTATCTATCTATCTATCTATCTATCTATCTATCTATCTATCTATTGTTCTGACCTCGTAACGAGTAAGACTTGTTAAAATTATGCTCTTGAATTTTGGAATTTATTGTTTGTGAAATTTACTAAAGTTTCTTTAAACGAAACTCGTGAGTGAGTTTTGACTTTTTCCTTTCCTTTGATCTATGGAATTTGAAATAAATGCTCTTTGTGCTATATAACAACAGCATTAAACTCGATTGTGAAGACTTGTGTGGCTTTTAATTGTGCAGACAAGATTAAAGATGCAAAACAAAGGATTGCAACTTTTCTTAATGAATAAATAAAATGGAGAAGAGGAGACGATAGAATAAAGGCTGATATGTAGGATATAATGGATATGATAAAATTTACATGGGAAAGTAGGATTGTACCTAAATTTGTTGCAGAGTCCTTGAATTTATGGTCCTTTTTATGGAGCAGATTTGTGGATAAAATATAGAAAACAGTAGCCATATTTTAACTCAATTTGCAATAGGTTACTATAAAGCTTTTAAAAAATATGCAAAGTATCAAGTAGAATTAGTAATCATAATATATGTAATCAAATATGTGATTTTATATTAAAACATTATATTAATTACCTTAAAATATGCACAACTTTTAGGTTACTTTTTAGACCTTGCATATGTATTGTAAAAAATAATGGAGAATTTTTGAAAAGGGATCTACTTAGAGATATTGAAAGAATATTTAATCTTGTCTATGGATTTTTAAAAGTATTTCAGAACGATTTCGATGCATTAAGGGTATGATTTTTTATGTTGAAGTTAGAGAAGATCCTCTTAGATAAATTTGCATTTTATTGTATTTTCAACTATGTTATGTACTACGTCAACGAAATAAAGAATTCAACTCTAAAGTCTATCTATTTATCTACCTATCTACCTTTTTGCCTACATATCTATCTATTTATCTATCTCTCACTTCCTCTTTGTCCACAATATTTTCGTTAATAATTTCCATAATCAATAAAGATAAATCAAATTATCAATTATAATAATATAACTACAATTCAACAAAAATAATCATGATATCAATTAACATTTACCGTAATCATTTTTGCATAAATTTATTCAAATATTCGTAAAACCATTTCATCATTTATCATTTCTATAATTGCGAGTTTCTAAATTTTATACAATACTACCAATTGGTAGTCTGCAAAAGTAGCGTGATGTAGTAGGTCTTTTGATGCAAATTATCGTGCAAACCTTGAAAGATGCTTATCGATTTAATTGAATTTTGTATTGAATTTTTAATGTAATTCTAAAATGAGTTTCCGTGTTTCAATTCCCTTAATGAAGAAACTAAATTGAAAAATTGATAATTTGTTAAATCTTTTAATTAATTAAATTGGGAAATCCCTGTTATGCAATTTAAATACGATTTGAAAAAAAAAAATTTTACATGTGTGTTGTGCAGCAGAGGAATATAATTATAGAAAATTAACTTTATAGCGTGAAGACGCAACATACGTACATGCGTGCACAAGCACACACACACACACACACACATATATATATATATATATATTATTATATTATATAATATTATATAATATATATATATATATATATATATATATATAGGAGAAGTTACGGGAAGATAACGAAAACTTTCCTTCTCTGGGATCGAACCACCGCATGTTGCAACTGAGAACAACGAAAGCTCGACGCTCTACCGCTGAGCTATCCTCGAACCCAAAAAAACTCGATTCAAGAACAGTTTCAAGCAGACGTGTTCTCGTCATAACAATATCACCAGGCAAGACAGCCAAGGAAATATCTTCTCGTAACTGTTCTATTATTTTCAACTTGTTTAATGCGGCTATAGCATTGTAATAATAATAATAATATATATATATATAATGTATAATATATATATATATATATATATATATTATATATATATATATATATATATATATATATATATATATATATATATATATTATGTATCCTTTGGTGGAAAAAGGCCAGAGGACTACCAATTTCCACCAGAGTTGGGAATGATTGAAATCTCGTCGCAAATATCCTATACACCGAGTTTAAAAG
>SEYY01007406.1:5000-12500 GCA_009176605.1 Armadillidium nasatum
ACATGCGAGAGAGACG
Source organism: Armadillidium nasatum (assembly GCA_009176605.1). NCBI lineage: Eukaryota > Metazoa > Arthropoda > Malacostraca > Isopoda > Armadillidiidae > Armadillidium > Armadillidium nasatum. The sequence goes on from SEYY01007406.1 coordinate 5,017, forward strand.
GTGTGTGAGCGAACGAGAAAGGAAGTTGGAGAGAGATAGAGAGAGAGAGAGAGAGAGAGAGAGAGAGAGAGAGAGAGAGAGAGAGAGAGAGAGAGAGAGAGAGAGAGTCTGTTTATTTGGAAACCGTTTCCATTAATTATTTTGTTTCAGTTAAGTCAGAATTGCCTTGAAATTATCGGTTTAATTTATTACTTTAATTTTATTATATTATCAAGTTCAAACTCACACACTCACACACACACGCACACATGCACACACACACATTATAATGCTCAAAAGTGAGTAAAATTTGCTTAAAATATAAGATTTTAGAGGTTTTATATGGTAATACAAAAATAATCTATGAAATAAATCTTTGAAGCTAAAATAATAAAATAGTTTAAGGAAAATAACTGTTATTCATATATGTATTAAAATTCATTTGTTTCGGCTTATTTACATATAGATATATATAGAGATACATATAAACAGGAATGGAGATATGAGATAAAAAGTATTAATAAGAAATGGCGAGAAGAATGTAAGACAAAAAAAGTTGTAAGAAAGAAAGAAAATGAAAAAGAAAAAGTAAAAGGAAAAATGGAAGAAAAGTTGTAAAAAAAAGGAGAAAAGAAAATTGCAAAAATGAAAGAAAGTTGCTAAAAAAGAAAGGAGAGGAGAAGAAAAGGTGAAAAGTTGTAAAAAGAAATGAAAAGGGGAACAATGATATGCAAAGGAAAGGGAGACTTTTAGAAGAAAAGTAATAAAAGAAAACGAATGGAAAAAGAAAGAAAAAGTTGTTAAAAGTAAAGAAAAGAAGAAAGAGTTGTGAAAAAATAGTGAAAGGAGAGAGAAGGAGTAAAAAGTTGTAAAAAGAAATGAAAGGGAGAAAAATGTTATACGAAAAAAAAGAAAGAAAGAGAAAAAATTGTAAAAGTGAAAGAAAGGAGAAAATATTTTCAAAGGAAAGGAAATTAGTAAAGAAAGAACGAACGAAGAAAGAAGGAGAAAAAGTAGTAAAAGGAAAAAAGAAAAAAAGTTGCTAAAAGAAAGGAAAAGCAGAAAAAATGTTATATGAGGGAAAGAAAAGGAGAAAAAGAAAGAAAAAAAGTTATAAAAGGAATGAAAAGAAAAAAGCTGAAAAAAATAATATACAGAAAAAGAAAGGAGAATGAAAGATAGAACAAGTTATAAAAAACAAAAGCAAAGGAGAGAAAATTGTTAAAAAGAAAGAAAAGGAGAATGAAGGTGAAAAAAAAGTTGTAAAAAGGAAATTAAAAGGGAGAAATATGTTGTACAAAGGAAATGAATGAAAAACAATTGAGAAAAAGTTGTGTAAATAAAAGAAGAGAAAAATTTTGTACGAAGGAACGAGATGGAGAGAGGATGAGGAAAAAGTTGTAAAAAAAGGAAGAGAGATAAAAAGTTGTAAAAAGGAAAGGAAAGAAGAAAAATTAGTAAAAAAAAAAAGGAAGGGAAAAAAGATTGCAAAAAGAAATGAAAAATGAAAGGGAGAAAAATATTTTGCGAATTAAAGGAATGGAAAAAGAATGAAAAAAAGTTGTAAAAAGGAAAAGAAAGGAGAAAATGCTGTAGAAAGGAAAAAAAATTAGGAGGAAAGAGAAAAAGTTGTAAAAAAAGAAAAGAAGGAAGAAAGAAAGAGAAAATAGTAGTAAAAGGAAAAAAAGAAAAAGAAAGATGAAAAGTTGTTGAATTTAAAGAAGAAAGAGTTGTAAAAAAAAGAAGAAAAAATAAAAAATGAGAAAAGGGTGTAAGAAGAAATGAAAAGGAGAAAATGTTGTACGAAGGAAAGGAGTGGAAAAAGAAAGAGCAAAAAGGTGAAAAAGAAAAGAAAGGAGAAAACACTTGTACGATGGAAATAAATGGGGAAAGAAAGAAGAAAGAGAAGAAAATTTTAAAAAGAAAGAGAAAAAGTTGGCAAAAGAAAAAAGAAAAAAGAAAAATAATAAGTTGAAAAAAGGAAAGAAGAAAGAGTTGTAAAATAAGAAAAAGAGAAATAAAGGAAAAAAAGTTTAAAAAGGAAATAAAAAGGGAAAAAATGAAGTAGGAATGAAAAGAATGCATAAAGGAAATACGAAAAGTTGTGAAAAAGAAAGAAAAAGAAGAAAAATTTTGCACTAAAGAAAGAAATGGAGAAATAATGTGAAAAAAGTATCAAAAGAAGAAAAAAAAAAAGAGAAAAGAAGATTTTCTGGTAAGGTTTTTTTAAACTTTTTGGTGAAAATACTTTCTTACAAATAATATTTCTTTACTACGTTGAAAATTTCGTTGAGACAATATTGTCATTTTTTTATTTATTTATTTTTTTAGGTTAATTTTCAGCTGAGTGTTTTAAAAAATTTTTTATCTTCACTATCTTCAATTCAACTTATTCTGTAATATTCTGTACCAGTAGCTATCTTTCAGCAAACTTTTATACTATCTGTGTCATACTTCATATATCCTCTAAATCTGCTCTAATTTCACAACTTTTTCTTATTCATTCTCTTTCTATATATTTCTCTTTCTCATTCACTCTCACTCCCTCTCACTCACTTTCAAATGTCTTTTTGATCATTCAGATGTTATATAAGTTATTGACATATAAAACACGAGATATTCTTTCTTTATTCCTACCTAATGAACATGCTTAGTTAATGTGGCAATAATTGTTGTCTTTAATATATTAAAATTTCTCCCAGACACAGATAAATATGTTCAAATTCAATAACATTCAAGTTTTGCATAATCGGTATTATCAACATTATGAAGTTAATGTGTCTTACTGTTAGTCACTTCAATGAAGGATTTCAGGTAAAGGAAAAGTAATGCTTGATTCCAATATTAATTTTAATTTCACCGATAATTTTCTTGATAAGTTAGGTTAGGTTAGGTTAGAATAGGTTAGGTTAGGTTAAGTTTGATAAGATTTGATGATTATGTTAGGTTAGATTAGATTAGGTTAAGTTAAGTTATTACTATGCTTGATTCCAATATTAATTTTAATTTCACCGATAATTTTCTTGATAAGTTAGGCTATTTAGGTTAGGTTAGAATAGGTTAGGTTAGGTTAAGTTAGATAAGATTATGTTAGGTTAGATTAGATTAGGTTAAGTTAAGTTATTATAGGTTAGGTTAGGTTAGATTGGATTGGATTAGGTTAGATTAGATTAGGTTAAGTTAAGTTATAATAGGTTAGGTTAGGTTAGATTTGATTAAGTTAAATTAAATAAGATTATGTTATATTAGATTCGGTTAAGTTAAGTTATAATACGTTAGGTTAGGTTAGATTAATAGGAATAGAACAAGCTTTAAATTTTATTTAAGCCTTACACACCATGAAATCGAAGTGTTCTCAGTAAAATAATAATAATAATAATAATAATAATAATAATAATAATAATAATAATAATAATAATAATAATAATAATAATAATAATAATAATAATAATAATAATAATAATAATAAAAAAAAAAAAAAAAAAAAAAAAAAATAAAAAAAAAAATATATTAATAATAATAATAATAAATAATAATAATAATGAAAGGACTAATGATGTTTACAAATCACGAATAGAGCTCAGACTAATGATGTAATTTTTCTCTTCTTTTCAAATAGAGGAAGTAAACAAAATAACATAACCGAGATAGAGAGAGAGAGAGAGAGAGAGAGAGAGAGAGAGAGAGAGAGAGAGAGAGAGAGAGAGAGAGAGAGAGAGAGAGAGAGAGACAGACAGACAGACAGACAGAGAGTGAGAGACTGAGATAGATAGATAGATAGATAGATAGATAGATAGATAGATAGATAGATAGATAGATAGATAGATAGATAGATAGATAGATAGATATAGATAGATAGATAGATAGATAGATAGATAGATAGATAGATAGATAGATAGATAGATAGATAGATAGATAGATAGATAGATAGATAGATAGATAGATAGATAGATAGAGAGAGAAAGAGATAGAGAGAGATAGATAGATAGATAGATAGATAGATAGATAGATAGATAGATAGATAGATAGATAGATAGATAGATAGATAGATAGATAAATAGATAGTTAAATAGAGAGATAGAGAAAGAGAAAGACAAACAAACACAAACAGATTCTTAAAGTAATAGAACAAGCAATGAATTAAAGAAACAAATTATTAAAAAAATTTAATTAAAACACAAACAATGGAACATGAAAATAATCTAATAAACAAACTGATAATAATCGTTCTAATAAACAAACCCACAAACTAACATTTTCTATTAATCAAAGAGACTTTGCAAGAAACAAACAATCAAACAAAAGAGTTACAAAGCAATGACATGAAATAATCTTATAAACAATTATAAACAAATATGTAAGCAATGAAATAATAAACTATCGATTAAGAGAAAAGACAAACAATCAAATGAGGAAACAATCCATTATGGATATATTCAATTCAAACAGACAAACAATCCAATAAAGTGAATCTAAGCAGACAAACAATCCATTATTGATATATTCAATCCAAATAGGCAAACAATCCTATTAAGTTTATCCAAAGAGACAAACAATCCATTATTGATATATTCAATTCAAATAGACAAACAATCCAATAAAGTAAGTCCAAACAGACAAACAATCCAATAAAGTCAATCCAAACAGGCAAACAATCCAATAAAGTTTATCGAAACAGACAAACAATCCCATAATGTCAATCCAAACAGATAAACAATCCCATAAAGTCAATCCAAACAGATAAACAATCCAATAAAGTTTATCCAAACAGGCAAACAATCCCATAAAGTGAATCCAAACAGATAAACAATCCAATAAAGTAAGTCCAAACAGACAAACAATCCATTATTGAAATATTCAATTCAAATAGACAAACAATCCCATAAAGTCAATCCAAACAGACAAACAATCCAATAAAGTTTATCCAAACAGACAAATAATCCAAAAAAGCTTATCCAAACAGATCAAACAATAAAGTGAATCCAAACAGATAAACAATCCAATAAAGTGAATCCAAACAGATAAACAATCCAATAAAGTACATCCAAACAGACAAACAATCCAAAAGTGAATCCAAACAGACAAACAATCCAATTAAAGTTTATCCAAACAGACAAATAATCCAAAAAAGTTTATCCAAACAGACAAACAATCCAATAAAGTGAATCCAAACAGGCAAACAATCCAACAAAATTTTTCCAAACAGACAAATAATCCAAAAAAGTTTATCCAAACAGTCAAACAATCCCATAAAGTCAATCCAAACAGATAAACAATCCAATAAAGTGAATCCAAACAGACAAACAATCCAATAAAGTCAATCCAAACAGACAAACAATCCCATAAAGTCAATCCAAACAGACAAAGAATCCTATAAAGACATCAATCTTTTTGAAAGAAGATAAACAAGAAAAAAATCAGACAAAATAAACTTAAATTAGAATAACAAGATATTCAATATATATCGAAATATTTATATCGAAATGTATATCAAATATATATCGAAGACGAAAAATATATATCGCAATATTTATATTGAAATGTATATCAAATATATATCGAAAGATATTCAATATATATCGAAATATTTATATCGAAATGTATATCAAATATATATCGAAAGATATTCAAATATATATCGAAATATTTATATCGAAATGTATATCAAATATATATCGAAAGATATTCAATATATATATCGAAATATTTATATCGAAATGTATATCAAATATATATCGAAAGATATTCAATATATATCGAAATATTTATATCGAAATGTATATCAAATATATATCGAAAGATATTCAATATATATCGAAATATTTATATCGAAATGTATATCAAATATATATCGAAAGACGAAAAATATATATCGAAACCAAAAAAAAAAAAGATTTGAAAGAATTGGAAAAATTTTTTTTTGGGGAAAAAATTACTACTAATTAGTAGTTAAAGCTGAAATATCTGAATTATTAAGAAAAATTATTACTAATGAATATCAAAATTCGAAACAAAAATAGAAAAAATAATTTTATTAATAATTTTATTATTCTGCAACAAAATAAAGTTTTAAAATAAATAAAAATAAATAAAAATGAATAAAAAATAAATAAATATAAAAAATAAGGCAAAATAAAATAAAATAAGAAAATTAAAAAAATAATTTTCTGCTTAGTAATAAAAAATAGCAAAAATCGCTGAATATTTTTATAATATAAGTAGTTTGAGTCAATATATATATATATATATATATATATATATATATATATATATATATATATATATATATATATATATATATATATATATATATATATATATATATATATATATATATATATATATATATATATATATATATATATATATATATATATATATATATATATATATATATATATATATATTATATATATATATATATATATATATATATATATATATATATATATATATATATATATATATATATATATATATATATATATATATATATATATATATATATATATATATATATATATATATATATATATATATATATATATATATATATATATATATATATAATATATATATATATATATATATATATATATATATATATATATATATATATATATTATATATATATATATATATATATATAATATAATATATATATATATATATATATATATATATATATATATATATATATTATATATATATATATATATATATATATATATATATATATATATATATATATATATATATATATATATATATATATATATATATATATATATATATATATAATATATAATATATATATATATAATATTATATAATATATTATATATATATATATATATATATATAATATATATAATATATATAATATATATATATATATATATATATATATATATATATATATATATATATATATATTACTATATTATCTAAAGTTAAAGAATTTGAATTTGAATAAAAATATTAAGAATAATAATAATAATAATAATAATAAAATAATAAATATATATATAATATATAAATATAATAATAGTAATAATAATAATAATACTAATAATATATAATAATAATAATAATAATAATATAATAATAATAATAATAATAATAATAATAATAATAATAATAAAATATTAATAATATAAATAATAATAAAATAATAATAATAATAAAATATATTATACAATTCAGAACATTGAGAAATAATATTACTAATTGGTTACTAAAACTAAATAATTTGAGGAATTTAAAAAATATTACTTTTACTATTACTATATCTATTGCTTATTATTATTATTATTATTATTATTATTATTATTATTATTATTACTATTACTATTAGTAAAGTCGAAAGTGTTTGATGAAATTAAAAAATATTTTACCAACTAGTAACTAAAAATTTAAAAAAAAAATGGAAAATACTTGTAAAAATATTATAAATGGGTATCTTCTGTGATTTGTATTGTGAAAGTTTCTGGTTTGATCCCCTT
>SEYY01007406.1:20000-23269 GCA_009176605.1 Armadillidium nasatum
ATATATATATATATATATATATATATATATATATATTCTTTCGATTGTACTAGGCAATTGATTTTTTAGGTAATAAATATTCCTCTTCTTAGCCAAGCAAACAACATAAAAAAATCATTGAGTCCCCACTCCCCCCATCACCCCATTTGCCAGTTTCTAAACTCCAGCCAAGTCCCCCACTTCAAATCCCCCACTTTTACAATAACCCCCAATTCCATCCCCCATTTTTAAAGACAAACTCAATATTAATCTTTGCTTTAAAAATACGAAGGAAAATCTTTACTACTCATGCCCTTTCCCCCCAACATTTGGGAGGGGGAAGGGGGAAAGGGTCGTGGAAATTTAAACTAATGTCCGTGAACCCCCATCCCTCATGAACTCCCAATGGACCCCACTGAAGCCCTTGAACCCCACTGCGGCCTTAGAGAGATAGTGTTTTGGCCCATTTGTCTGAGTAAAGAATTTCTCTTTCCAGATTTAAAATCTGAAATTTATTTCAAAATGATAAAGAAATACTGATATCATGTTATCATGCATGATTTCTTCATTTGTTTGTTTGTTTTTGCTATTGTTTGTTTTAGTGTTTGTTTTTCGTTTGTCTTTGTTTTGTTTGAGTTTTTTGTTTCTCTATTGTTTGTTTGTTTTTGCTATTGTTTGTTTTAGTGTTTGTTTATTTTTGTTTGTTTTTCGTCTGTCTGTTTTGTTTGAGTTTTTTGTTTCTCTGTTTGTTTGTTCTTGTTTGCTTTGTTTGTTTGTTTTTGTTTGTGTTTGTTTGTTTGTTTATTTTTGTTTGTTTTGTTTGAGTTTTTTTGTTTGCTTTGTTTGTTTGTTTGCTTGTTTGTTTTAGGGCTTGTTTATTTTGGTTTGCTTTTTGTTTGTTTGTCTGTTTTGTTTTGTTTGAGTGTTTGTTTTTGTTAGTGTTTGTATTTGCTTGAGAGTTTGTTTTTGTTTCTTTGTTTGTTTATTTGCTTGCTTGTTTTTGCTTTTGTTTATTTTAGTGTTTGTTTATTTTTGTTTGCTTTTTGTTTGTTCCTATTTTGTTTGTGTTTTGTTTGAGTGTTTGTTTTTGTTTGAATGTTTGCTTTGTTTGTTTGTTTTGTTTGATTTTTGCTTTTTTTTGTTTGCTTGTTTGTTTGCTGGTCTGTTTTTTTGTTTCTTTTTTTTCCTTTATTATTTTCTTTTTCTTCCTTTTAACTTTCATTTTATTTCCTATTTTTTTATTTTTCTTTCATTTCTTTCTTTCTTTCACTCTTTACTTATTTCTTTTCTTTCTTTTAATCTATATTTTTATTTCATTTTTATTTCCATTTTTTTTCCCTTTCTTCTTTCTGTTTTTTTGTTTTCCATTTTCTCACCTTTAATATATTACTTATTTTATTATCGTTTTCTTTACTGATGAATTCATTGTGCACGCACACACACACACACACACACACACACACACACATATATATAATATATATATATATATATATATATATATATATATATATATATATATATATATATATATATATATATATATATATATATATATATATATATATATATATATATATATATATTATATATATATATATATATCTCCTTCGGTGAGCAAAGGTCGGAGGACTACTAATTTGAAGATCAGATCCTGGTCGTTAAAGGCCAATATGTCCAGATACACGGCATTTGAAAGTGTGCAAGTCAAAGGAAGTTGGAAAAACAGATAAGGTTAAAGAAATAGGACGATAGTTAGAGAGTTGAGAGGGGTCTCCCTTCTTCAACACAGGCTGAATGAGCAAGAAGGGAAGGTCGAAGTAGAGAGACAGAGACGAAATAGTTTACCAAGACAGAGTGCAAGCTCAGAAGAGAAAGTTTTGAGAACTTCAGGAGCAATACCATCAGGACCGTACGCCTTCTTAGTGTTAAGCTCAGAGAGTCAGAAAAGACATCTTTAGAAGAAATTGCAATATTAGGCATAAATGAGTTGGAGGGGGTTGAAGGAGGAGGAATAGCTCCGGAATCATCTAAGGTAGAGTTAGAGGCAGAAGTTTGAGCAAAGAGTTCAGCTTTAGAAGAAGGTAAAACAGCAGTTGTGTTGTCGGAAGATACTAAAGGAGGGAAAGAGGAAGAAGCAAAGTTAGAGTTGACATTTTTCGCAAAAGGCCAGAAAAGGCGAGATTAATAGGAACCAGAAAGATTATTGCATTTGCAACGGAGAAAAGAATTTTTGGTGTTACGAAGAATAGATTTTTCATAATTCCGGGATGAAATATAAGTTGAATGAGTTTCTGGAGTTGGAAGACGACGGTAATCACTGAAGGTAGCATCCCTGTGGCGGATTGAGTGATAACAAGTAGAGCTGAACCAAGGTTTGTTAGGTTTAGTTAGAAGGAAAGAATAAGAATGTACGCCTCCATGCCAGAGAGAATCACCTCGGTTATGCTTTCAGCACATTCCGAGGGACCCTTTCCATGAAAGTAGTAATCATTCCATGGGAAATTAGAGATGTACAACCGCAAGTCAGACCAGTTAGTGGCACCTATGTATCAGAAACGTCTCGCTGAAGGCGGTGGCAGTTCTTATGGAAGACTTGAAGAGACAGAAAAAGAAACTGAGATAAGAAAGAGATCGGATGAACCCAGAGGAGGAAAGAGTTTAGCAGTATAAGGAGAAGGATAAGAGGTTAAGAAATTAAGTATGTTGGATTCATCATTAAGATGGTCAGGATTACGGGTAGGGAGTTGAACCAACTGTTCAAGGTCGTTTCTGGATAGGAAAGTAGTTCACCATCTCTGATCTTGAGAACTAGATGAAAGCCATTGTCGATGGTGGAAATTAAAATCACCAAAAATGATGATTTCGGAGAAAGGACAAGAAAAAAGAATGTGCTTTATTTTTAGAATTTAAATAGTCGAAGAATTTTTTATAGTCAGTAGAATTAGGAGATGAGATAAATAGAGAGAACAGATAAATTTAGTAGTAGAATTTCAAGAGAGCTTAAGCCTTAAAGTAGAAAATTCAGAAGACTCCAAACAACAAAAGAACAAACAACACCGTTGCGCACATATGCTCAACATCCACCTTTGGCTGAAAATTGAATAGAGACAGTACAGTAGGGGGTAACGGAATAAGGTTTGTTGACAGCACACTCAAGCACCTGAGTTTCGGTTAAGAAAAAGAGATGAAGTTTAGAAGAAGAGCTGGTGTTCAACAAAAAGGAAATTAGAAAAAAGACCGCGAATGTTGCAAAAATTAATGAAAAAAAGACCGTGCACCGGGGCAAG
>SEYY01007408.1:10000-20000 GCA_009176605.1 Armadillidium nasatum
GAGCAAATTCATTGGCAGTGGAAAACATTGAAATCCTAAGAATGATGAAGAAAAAGGTGATGAAGAAAGAATGTACTCAATTTTAGAATTATTAGAATACATTAACAATAGAGTACATTAATATACAGCAATAGTATGTGATAAGATAAAAAATTCAGAAGCCTTTAATTTAGTCTTCTGAATTGAACAAAAAACATCTTTTCATGGTTATGGACATAATAACCTTTGGAAAAATTTGATCACAGAGACAGAAAGAGGGAAAGGAGTAGGGTTTACTGTTGAGTCAGACAGACACCTAAATCTTATAGCTAAAAATTGAAGGTTTTGAGAAGGGGAAGTTATGTTCGACAAAGTGAAAATATTAAATTGAACATCGAGAATGTTAGAGGAGTCAGTGCTCCAGAACAAGCCTACAGTTCTTTAACGATTCATAAATCATATCATCAGAAATAAAGAATAATGGAGTAAGGAGTGGACGAGAAGATATATTTGGATGCACACTCTTACGTGTATTAGACGAGATATAAATCTGACTTCATTATTCACAATTTAAAATAGAAATAGTATGTAGGCATGCATAGTGCGATTCACGTACGTAAAGGGATTGAAAGAGCCCCAACAGGAAACATCTAGAAGGATACTGAAGTTGTCCTGTGTTTGGTGGGGTACAAAATGGCAACCATTGGGTACCAAGGTGCAATGGAAGGTTCCTGATCACCCTGACATACCCTTCACTCAATGATACTTCTCTAATGTCATATATATATATATATATATATATATATATATATATATATATATATATATATATATATATATATATATATATATATATATATATATATATATATATATATATATATATATATATATATAACATCGATGATTTTAAATCATAACAAATTGACAATTTAGGTTTAAAATCAATGGTACCTCTTATCCCTTTCTTTAAATTGTAATTCTATGAACTAGTTTATTTAATACATTAAATTATGATAAATGATAAGTATGATATATATGATTGTAAATATATATATATATACGTATATATATATATATATATATATATATATATATATATATATATATATATATATATATATATATATATATATATATATATATATATATATATATATATATATATATATATATATATATATATATATATATATATATATATATATATATATATAAGTATATATATATATATATAGTATTCTGAGGCTCCTTCAGTATTTCTTCACACCACCCCTGTTGCTTGCTCTGTATAGGGGTGTTGTTCGTCCCTGTATGGAGTATGCGTCACACATCTGGGGTGGTTCCACTCATACAGCTCTCCTGGAAAAGGTGGAGTCTAGAGCTTTTCGCCTTATCAACTCTCCTGCTCTCACTAATTCTCTCCAATCTCTTTCTGCCCGTCGTAATGTTGCGTCACTCTCTCTTATACTATCGCTATTACAATGGACACTGCTCTTCTGAACTCTCTCGTCGCATACCTCCTCCATTAAGAAGGGTTCGTGCGACTCGTCTTTCTACACAGTCTCATCCTTTCTCTGTCCAACTCTCTGACCCCAGACTTAACCGCTATGCTCAATCTTACATGTACTCTACTGGTAAAGTCTGGAACACACTTCCTTCATCTATTTTCCCAACTTCCTATGACTTAGGCACCTTCAAACGCCGTGCATCTGGTCATGTCGGCCTTTAATTTGACCATGTTCCCGACTTTCCCCCTAACTCTGGTGGAACATTAGTAGGCCTCTGGCCTTTTCCCACCAGAGGTGAAATATAATATATATATATATATATATATATATATATATATATATATATATATATATATATATATATATATATATATATATATATATATATATATATATATATATATATATATATATATATATATATATATTATATATATTTATTTTTTATTTTTTTTTTTTTTTTTTTTCTTTTTATTTTTTTTTTTTTTATTTTTAAATTAAAATCTTTATAGAAGTACGCAAAAGATTTTTATTTAGTTCATAATGAATGAAAATTATTTTGGGGAAATAATATTGGGTAAAAACTTAAATAAAAGATAAAGAAAAAAATATTAGAAATGTTTCTAGTCTGAGAGAGAGAGAGAGAGAGAGAGAGAGAGAGAGAGAGAGAGAGAGAGAGAGAGAGAGAGAGAGAGAGAGAGAGAGAGAGACAGACAGACAGACAGACAGACAGACAGATAGAGTGACAGGAAAAATATAAGAAATTTTTGTAGTCTGAGAGAAAGAGAGAGAGAAAGACATAAATAGATAGATAGATAGATAGATAGATAGATAGATAGATAGATAGATAGATAGATAGATAGATAGATAGATAGATAGATAGATAGATAGATAGATAGATAGATAGATAGATAGATAGATAGAGAGAGAGAGAGAGAGAGAGAGAGAGAGAGAGAGAGAGAGAGAGAGAGAGAGAGAGAGAGAGAGAGAGAGAGAGAAGAGAGGAAAAATATATAAGAAATGTTTTTAGTCTTAGAGAGAGAGAGAGAGAGAGAGAGAGAGAGAGAGAGAGAGAGAGAGAGAGAGAGAGAGAGAGAGAGAGAGAGAGAGAAAGAGACAGAAAAAAATATATAAGAAATGTTTCTAGTCTGAAATTTGGGTTTGAAAGACGCTTGTTGGAAAAGCGGCTGAAAAGCTCTCTGAGTCCCGCGCTTTGACGTCACTCCCCTGATCGATCACCTTCGCCCAGGGACGGACGGAATCGAGCGGAGAAGGAGGAGGAAGAGAGGAACTCTGCAACAGAAGAAGTAGTGACGAGAGAGAGAGAGAGAGAGAGAGAGAGAGAGAGAGAGAGAGAGAGAGAGAGAGAGAGAGTAAACAGAACAGTGAGAAGAATGAAAAAAAAAATTTATAATGACTACAACAGAAGCGAATGATGTTCACGCGCAGTTGAAAATAAATAAAAAACAAAAAGAAAAAAAAAAACTGAATGACATAAATATAAGAAAATAAAAAAAAAAAGTAAAATTCAGGAAATAAAAAATTTATTTCGATTTAAGAAGAAGAAATAAAAAAAAAACAAAAAACAAAATAAGAGAAAAGACTTATATACCATTCGGGCATGAAAAGGAGTTAACACGAGTGACAAAAATGAGAGAGAGAGAGAGAGAGAGAGAGAGAGAGAGAGAGAGAGAGAGAGACACACACACACACACACACACACACATACAGAGATAGTTTTTTCCTTACTTTATTATTTTGGTCTCGATGCGAAAGTCGAAAGACTTCTGCACTTAAATTAACTTTTTTTTTTTTTTACACATGTTTTGTAATTATAATTACCAAAATTAGAGTGCATTTCCAATATACAAAAATATACATTCAAGCACCATATATATATATATATATATATATATATATATATATATATATATATATATATATATATATATATATATATATATATATATATATATATATATATATATATATATATATATATATATATACGTATACACTATCACTATAAGCTTGGTTTACGTTTTCTAATGATTTAGGGTTCAAATTTCAAATTCACTGACTCTGGGTATGTATGATGCACGTCGGTTTACAGATTCGTAGGGAACTCCAATAGTCGATTAATTAGAGATAATTTAAAATTTTCGTTGAAACGTGCTTTCAGCAAGTTATTAGATCTTAGGTCAGGACTGGGCAAAGTATGGGATTCCAATATTCAAAATATGATCCGCAACGAGGTATGTTAAAATATTTAATTTTAATTTAATTAATGTGACAGGGCGGGTTGAAAAATAACGCCTGTTGATGCGTTGCTTAGCAACGGAAACAGGTATAAACATTTTCAGACCTGCGTTCGAAAGACTGAAGCTTGTAAAATAGATTATATACGCAGACTTTATAGTTATAGAAAAATGGAAGATAATAGCGATACTTTTGTTGAAGTACCGTGCAGTGATTGAATTTATGCATGCAGAAAGTATACAGAATGAGGCTGAAATTCATCGTACTTTTCTCAAAGGTTTATGGAACGGACTCTGTGATGTTAGCAAAGTTTGGGGTTAAAACTCTATCCAATAAAGGCGAGATGTCTATTCATGATCCTCCGAGAATTGGCAGCCCCATTACAGTGACCACTGACACACATCAGGCTCGGGTTGATGATATTATTCTGGGAAATCGACGAATTAAACAGTCTGAAATTGCAATTTCGAAAGAGAGTGCTTAAAAAATCATTGCAGTTTTTAAGTATCGAAAAATTGGTGCGTTTTGGGTGTCAAGGCAGCTAACAGAAGTTATGAGGAAACAACGGGTTGATACTGCTGATGAAATTCTAAACCGTTATCGTCGAGAGAGAGAGAGAGAGAGAGAGAGAGAGAGAGAGAGAGAGAGAGAGAGAGAGAGAGAGAGAGAGAGAGAGAGAGAGAGAGAGAGAGAGAGAGAGAGATCAGTTTCTTCAAAACATTTTAATGGGAGACAAAATGTGGATCCAGAAGTCAAACGAGCCTCTATGAAATTCAGATACCCAAGTTCACCTGGCGTACGAAAGTTTAAAACTGAACCCTCGGCTGGTAAACTCATGCTGACAGCATCCTAGGATGATATGGAGGGCCTCGTCTATTCGGAACATTTGCCGAAAGGCACGACTGTAAACTCCGATCGCTATTGTTAAAATTCTCCAGAAATTAAAGAGCCTCATCAGCCGAATGGGACCAAACTGTACCGTTTTTCTCCTGCTTCATGACAATGCTCGATCACATTGCAGTGCCCAGACTTTTCAGAAGCTTCAACACTTAAATTTCGATGTCATTGATCATCCACCCTACAGTTCTGATCTGTCCCACAATGATTTTCACTTATTTTCAAAGTTGAAGGAAAATCTCCGGGGAGTGAGATTTGGTTCAAACGATGAGGTGAAAAAAAGCGATTGGTTCCGAAAAACAGATCAAGACTTCTTTTCAACCGGTTTCGAGAAGTGAGTTCAACGTTTGCGAAAATGTATTGATGTACGAGGAGATTATGTAAAAAACAAATATTATTTGTTTATTGAATAAACATTTAACCTTCTTTCAGTCTTCATTTCATTACCATATCTGGAGTGCATGAGATTTTACTGCAGAACAGGCGTTACCATTCAGTAAACCCTTGTACATTTCAATGCATTCCTTAAAAGAGCGAATGCAAAGCGCGGTACAAATCATAAAAATATCATCCAAATTTTTTTTTTTTTTTTTTTTTTTTTTTTATCACAAATGAGTGTGTATTGCATTGTATCTTAAGAAGGTTTTATCACCAGTTACTGTTATGCCTCTAGCACACCGGGATGGTTAATTTATTTTTATTTTAAAAATAATAAAATAATAAAAAAAAGGGTTAAAATTTGTAGCGGTAAAATTGTTTCCAGAGCTTTCAATAATTTCATATATTTAATTAGTGTTTGAAAACAAAATTCCAAAATATATATATATATATATATATATATATATATATATATATATATATATATATATATATATATATATATATATATATATATATATATATATATATATATATATATATATATATATATATATATATATATGTAATTTCGATGACAATATTTATACTTTTTTTGAGTATCGTCCTTGACCTTTCGCAAGAGTCAAAAACTGGCTCTCTAGTTTATAAAGGTTGCCCACCCCTGGTTTGGGTCAAGGTTCTCAAACACCATTTTTAACACTAGCATATCAGTAAGATACAGTCAGTACATATGATATAACATTTTTTTTGCACATATACAAAAGCATTATACTTTTAAAGTACTTCTACATACGGAAAGTCCCATTGCCTTTGAATTCGATGCAATTTTCATGTTATTGTAAAGTTAAATGAAGTCTTTGGGATGCTCAGTGGATAGTACCCAAATATTACCCCCCTTTCACTGTTCCTTTATAACTGCTTTACACATTAAATTATTAAATATGTTTCAAGAAATTAACTATAACTAAAAGTTTTATTATAAGCTATTTTGTCAGTCTACTTCTGAAAAGTACAAAGTGTCTCACTCTCTCTCGGCCTCAGATATGCGTTTATAGATATTAAAGGAGAAGTCATAAATTAATAAGATTTGCCATGAACAAGCCCTCGTGTATGAGAATAGTGTTGATATCACAACGAGTGTTGGAACCGATCGTCATTTGCGTCAAGTCATGCCTGCACACGCTTTTCCACGTTACGGAAGGTTGCAGCCAACATACTGCAGCGTCAGTTGTTTGCTATATGTTGTTTTTCAGTTGCATGAGAATACGTGTCCTGTTGCCATGCACTTTCCCTTTCAACATGCTCCATAGGAGGAAATCCGAAGGGTTAAGGTCAGGTGACCTTGGTTGCCAAAGTTCCTTGGAAATGAGTCGATCTTCAACGAAGGGCTTGGTTTCGTATGTGCTGACGTCGGATGTGTGGGAAGTGACTCCATCCTGCTGAAGAAAACTAGTACAGAGTTCTTCGTCATCCAAATGATTTATAAACTCATTGAAGATTCATACTTTGATGTCGATAAGCACACACCTAGAGCCAAGAGCATGTGGGCCACCCTGTATATTTATCAAAAAAAAAATATATTCAAATATCTAATAACAATAGAAACTTAACTCTAGCATGTGCTTATGTTTGATTTATTTGACTGTATTTAATGAACATTTGTATTAGAATTGATGTATAGTAGCGCAAGTTGCTGTGACTCTGTGGTAAATCAGTCCACAAAATAAATCATTAAAATACTTTTTTTTTCCCCTTCTTCCTTGCAATTTTGTTAAAAATCTTTAAAAAAGTTTTTGTTTTCATAAAATAATATATATATATATATATATATATAGATATAGAGATAGAGAGAGAGAGAGAGAGAGAGAGAGAGAGATATAATATATATATAATTATAACTCATGTTTATATATATTATATATATATATATATAAAGAAGCTTAAAAATAACTTTTAAGCTCGAGATTTAATAAATATTTTCTGCTAACTGAGAAATTCATAAATAAAAAGGAAATTTAAACTCTCTCTCTCTCTCTCTCTCTCTCTCTCTCTCTCTCTCTCTCTCTCTCTCTCTCTCTCTCTCTCTCTCTCTCTCTCTCTCTCTCTCTCTCTCTCTCTCTCTCTCTCTCTCTCTCTCTCTCTCGAAAATACACAAACTGTAACCTATGTGTAAAATTTAGTGAAAACCTATAACTGAAATAAATGGTAATATATGAATGAATATAAAATATAATATACAAAATATTCAATATATAGAATATATTAAACAATAAACGATACATATAGCATATTGTAAATCAGAACATCATACTGATTATTATAAATTATTAGAACTATTTATAGTTTATTTTTGGTTATTTATGGAATCTTTGCTTCCCTTGCTTCAATTTACTGAAAAATTATAAAACTAAATAACAATTTCCTACCTACCTCGATAATAATAATAATAATAATAATAATAATAATAATAATAATAATAATAATAATAATAATAATAATAATAATAATAATAATAATAATAATTAATAACCTGTCATAGTAACTATCTCCTACTGTGTTTGTTATAATATATATATATATATATATATATATATATATATATATATATATATATATATATATATATATATATATATATATATATATATATATATATATATATATATATATATATATATATATATATATATATATATATATATATATATATATATATATATATATATATATATATATATATATATATATATATATATATATATATATATATATATATATATATATATATATATATATATATTTATACTTCTATGAAAGTACAGACAACTAAAACTACGAAAGGGTTGGAAAAGGCCGTGACTAAAATTTGTATTACCTCAATGCAAAGGTATCCTCCCAATTTCTTCGAATTTATCTGAAAAAAATATCCTGGTCGTTAAATGACAGAGGCCTACATGAGGCCCATCAGAACAATTAAAAAGTTAAAGCGTTTTTCAAATCTCAGTCCAGAAGAAAGTCATGTGAAAGTGTGTAAGTAAAAAAGAGGTGGAAAATAGAAGGAAAATACTCCAGACATATGGGATAGTATACGCGAAAGAACGAGCATTCAGAGTTTAAATATGAATGCATGAAGGAAAACGTGTTAAGAGTCAGTCAAATTTGTGCTCCTCGAAGGAGTAGGAATGCGACGAAAGAATTAAGAAGTGTATTGCCTGTTGTTGTAGTTATGATATATATATATATATATATATATATATATATATATATATATATATATATATATATATATATATATATATATATATATATATATATATATATATATATATATATATATATATATATATATATATATATATATATATATATATATATATATATATATATATATATATATATATATATATATATATATATATATATATATATATATATATATATATATATATATATATATATATACATATTATGGAACAAATTTTATCATTTTTAACATCATTATTATTATTATTATTATTATTATTATTTATTATTATTATTATTATTATTATTATTATTATTATTATTATTATTATTATTATTATTATTATAATAATATAGTATTATTATTATTATTATTATTATTATTATTATTATTATTATATATTATTATTATTATTATTTTTTTTTGTTTGTTTTGTATGAATTTTGTAACTGCAAAAATAAATAAAGATAAAGTTAAAGATTATTATTATTATAAAATAATTCTTATATATATATATATATATATATATATATATATATATATATATATATATATATATATATATATATATATATATATATATATATATATATATATATATATATGTGTTAGGCTATATTAAAAGGAGGAAAAAAGCGCTAAAAAGGAGATGCGTTTTGACCGCTTTTAAATGCGTTTCCTGGACCAACATATCGGACATTCCATCTCTCATTATCCCATTATTTTTTCTTTTTGAAAGTTTATATCTCACGGGCATTGCCCTATTCGAGGTGAGGAACTTTTCTAGATAGCATATACCTCGAATCCTCTAGTGGGATCGAACCGGCGCCCTCAAGCACGTGAGTCAATCACTCTACCGTTTGACCACGGTATTATTTCAATTGAGGTTAAAAATGGAATTAATGGTACTTTTTTCGTATGCATTCTACATTTATTGTTACTACTGCAGGGGTTCCCTATCTTATTTTGCTTGTGGACCCCCCCCCCTCTTAGTCATAACTTATATTATTTATTTATAATATTTTATCATTGACCCCCGAAATAATATTTTCCCCTTGAGGAACCCCTCAAGGCTTCTGTGACCCCTGGGGGTCCATTTGGATCCCAGACTGCATGGCACAAATACACAAATTTTTGTAGCTAAATAAGAAAATACCCATGAATTTATATTCATGGGTACGCTACAAAAATTGTCCTAACGAATCGTTGGGACACGTGGCAAAAAATGTCACAACAAATTTTTTTCAGTTATTTTCTTATTTAGAAAAGAAATCGATGAAGCGACTTTCTTATGCTTAGCATGTCTTTTTCTATTGAAAATTTTACTGAGAAACAAATATAAATTACTAAATTTTTCATATATTTATAGTATCTAAATGTAAACCAAGGCCAATTTTGTAGACCGAATCCTAAATATACGCCTAATATATATATATATATATATATATATATATATATATATATATATATATATATATATATATATATATATATATATATATATATATATATATATATATATATATATATATATATATATATATATATATATATATATATATATATATATATATATATATATATATATATATATATATATATATATATATATATATATATATATATATATATATATATATATATATATATATATATATATATATATATATATATATATATATATATATATATATATATATATATATATATATATATATATCCTTTTTAT
>SEYY01007409.1:0-20000 GCA_009176605.1 Armadillidium nasatum
TTGTGATAATGTTACTTCATTTGTGCTCATTTGATAAGTTACTTCATTAATTGCTTCAATTAAAACATAATATAGATAATTGTCATTGAATTCTCTATTGATAATTCTTCTCAAAATCAAATTTAATTATTGATTAATGATTTTTGATAATAGTAAAATTTGTTTAAATTTCGGATCTTCGTTTTCTTACTGTAAGGTAAAGAACTTCATCTTCATCGTCAGTTAAAAGAGGCTGTTTAACTCTGAAGGTTTTCAACGATTCCGGACTAACTTAAGTATCCTGTATCATATATATATATATATATATATATATATATATATATATATATATATATATATATATATATATATATATATATATATATATATATATATATATATATATATATATATATATATATATATGGTTTTTTTTTACTTTCCAAATTTCTTTTATTTATTTTATATATGGTATTTGCATTTTTGCATTCAAAATCCATTCTAATCTCTAGAGAAATTTTTTCCTTTTTCTAGAATCAAAAAATTCCTAGAAAATGTTCTAGGTTCTAAACCAAATCTGATATTTCTAGATAAAATCTTAATTCTAGAAACATTTAAATTCCTGGAACAGGTTCCAGGTTCTAAATAAAATCTAAAGTTTGCTATATAAATTTTCAATTTCTAGAATTTAATTATTTCTAGATAACATTTTTTGTTTATCGATTTGAGTTCTATATGTCTAATTATACTTCATTAATATTGAAATTTGATTGAAGTAACAATAATCAGTTGCATTATATTTCATTAGTATCGGTCTCTAATAGCATCATTTGCGAATTTTGTCGGTTTATCGGTATAATCGGTTTACTATAAAATTTACAATTGTGACTGGTCAAAATTGATTTGTTTCTATATTATAATAAATTTAATTATTATAATTTCTATAAACGTGATTTGAAATTGTGTATCTGGCACTGACCGCTGGTCAAAAGTGACTTCAAAACAACAAATTGTTGTTTGTCCGTAGTACCAACATAAAAATTACTCATCATTTTAATTATAAATACAGTACACATTCTTCAAATCATTATAATAATTCTTCTTTAACAACTATACTAGGTTAGGCTCAAATTAATTTTTTTCTAACTGTTTATTTTCATTACATTTAGAGACTAGCACTTCTTGCTATTATTAGTCTCTTATTCTAACTTACATCTTCTCTAATCACGGTTCAATTTTGGTTCTTCAATATGGTGAAATAGCAAGTTCCCGTGGTTAATTGTGTTATTAGTTTCATTGTATTGAAGGAGGATTTGTCGTTTTCCCCCCTTCTTGTAACGTCATTCGCCGGGTTAGTTTTAGTTGCCAGAAGAAAAAGCGACATTCTAAAAATATAATATAATAAATAATATGTGGAGACCCTTGGTGTTGGCTTTAACCTTTCTAATTAGATTGAAGTTCACAAGGAACGAAGCTATCTCAACTTTATTAATAAGAAAATATGACGAAGCCACATTAAAGTTATTCAGAAAATTTCAATCTACATTAAAGAAGTATGAAAAGGCCAAACTGGACTATCGCTTTCTTTCAATTTGTAAGGGTTATAATTATACTCCTAAATTTATGCGATTCAAATTGTATAAAGCAGAGTTAATGAAATCGCCCTTATAAAAATCATGGACTTCTAAACTTCTTCTACGAGAACTAAACTCTAAACAAAGGTACATTTTCAATCTTGATAAATCACGGAAGGATTTAGAGAAGGACCTGAAAATGAAGTTGTCTCCTTTAGATTTTATTTACGCTAATAGAATATGCCAAAAGAGTGTTAACTCCTTTAAAAATAACATTCTTCGTCGTCATAACTCTAAGTTGGATAAACTAGGACTACAATCTTGATAAATCATGGAAGGATTTAGAGAAAGACCTGAAAATGAAGTTGTCTCCTTTAGATTTTATTTACGCTAATAGAATATGCCAAAAGAGTGTTAACTCCTTTAAAAATAACATTCTTCGTCGTCATAACTCTAAGTTGGATAAACTAGGACTACGTACTAATCTTGAATCTGATCCAAACAAAATTGTGACGAACATCAGTGACAAAATTCTTAACAAAGATGAACTGAGGATTTTGGCTTTAGGACTCGACTTTAAGTTACCTATATTTAGACTTGATTTTCACAGCTACTTCTTAAGCTTTGAAAAAGCTTTACATTCTCTTAATGAATTACTTCCTCTACCTACCTCAAAATATAATGTTAAAAATGAATTCAAACATCTGTCAAACAAGTTTTTCTTCAAATTTAACAAATTTAAAAACTTCTGCCCGGTATTTTCGTTCAACGATTTGAAGATCCTTCGTTCTCTCAAAAAGGATAAATCTATAATTATAAGCAAGTATCACATTTTACAAGGCCCACTATCTAAATTATGATAATTTATTTAAAGAATCAAATGAGGTTTTCAAAACAAAATCCTTCATTAAGTCAACTTTAACTTAATTAACTAACATATATATATATATATATATATATATATATATATATATATATATATATATATATATATATATATATATATATATATATATATATATATATATATATATATATATATATATATAGTCATTTATTATTCTACTTAATTTCTATTATTCTACTTATAAAGACATACTTAAAGATTAATCCCTAATTCTCTTAAACTTATTATCTCTAAATCTTTCCCCATAGGGTCGTCATCACTTAAATATAGATTGCTTATTACTACAGAAGTCGAAACATTCTGAGTTTCTATTAAGGATGTTGTAGTTACTGCCGAGGAGTAGGATGATGACGATGAAGAGGATGATGAAGATTAGTCTGAGGAGGAAGACGACGAAGATGACGATGTGGAGGAAGATGAGGGTGACCTCTTCCTAACAAGATTCGACTTTATTTCTTCTGGAATTATGTTATTATATATTTTCAGAGTATCCATTTCGGAATTGTTATGTGATATATTGCTTACCCTTTCATCATTTTCCTGGGATTCATTAATTATCCTTTCAGCATGGTTATGTGGTACATTAACTGCTGGAGAAGTTCCTCCAAATAACTCTTTTTAAACTTTGTCTATAATATTCATTTAATCTCTGGAACCGTAGTTTCTTCTTTCTGTTTTTGTCCTGTTCTTGTTTAATGAGCTTTAAGCATCTTTGTCCGTGTTTGTAATTTATACCTTTCATGGGGAAGTTCTTTTTATTGCATTTGAGCTCCGTCTATTTCCTTATATTCCAACATTGCAATAATAATTTTCTATAATATCACTTTTACACTCAAATTTGTATTCCATTTCCTACCCAATAGGATACTTCTTACTTCCCTTAGAAGTTAGAACAACCTAAAAATAATGACTATATAAAGATCATGCAAACAAAGCTTATTAATTTATACTCAATTGGTCTACCTTGGACTCGTGATACATCCTGAATGGGCCCTTTTGATCTTAAATTATAGGTATTATTATTATTATTATTATTATTATTATTATTATTATTATTATTATTATTATTATTATTATTATTATTATTAAACAAGGTATAATTAAATTCGATTCAGAGTCAGAATCACCATTACCGACCTCCAGCTCATCATTAATTATTAAAATTATCATCCAAATAATATGAATCATGGTTTGGACTTGGAAGGTAACATTCCTTAAGTCTGTTTATAATAATAACTTTCCTGCCTCTTATGATTGTCATAAATGGGTTTGATAGTATAGTTTACTGGGGAGTAGCTCTCAATAATCCTGTAGGGGTCTAATCATTTCAACTTGAGTTTACATCCTTTTCCGACCCTGTTATTACCTTTTAACAATACGAGATCTCCAACATTAAACTTTTAAAATTATTAGTTTTAACATACCGCTTCCGCTTCTCCTTTGTTTCTGAATTGTATAAATGCTCTTTCTTATGCCTCTTTCATTTTAGATAAATCTTCCTTTGGAGTTTTCCCTGTGTAATTATATGTTTTCCTGTCTTTAAAAAGTCCGAAAGGGGAAGAGTGCCATCTTTAACAAAGAACAGAAAGAAAGGAATTTCATTTATGCTAGAATGATGAAGTGTTAAGAGCTAAAGTGACAAAAGATAGATATTCTTCACACTGATGGAGAGAAGAATTTTCTAAGCAGAATGTAGAGCGCTTTTAATAATACTATTGTTTCGCTCTACGAAAAGATTTAACTAGGTGTGAAAACTATTTTACATATATAAAGCTTTCAGATTTCTTTAAATAAATGTAAGTGAAATTGCATTCAGTTATCAACTGTAATGTGTAGAGGGACAGAGAATTTAGTAATATAATCTATTAGGCAATTTACTATAGTTTCCTTTTTAATATCAGGTGTGGGAAAAGTCTGTAAAAAGCGGGAGAAGTGACATATTATAGAAAAGATGTATTTATTCCCATTATCTGTTGTGGGTAGTGGACCAACTATGTCCATCCCTAACCAAATGCCATCTGAAAGGGAGATTCATAGGTTTGAAGAGGAGCTTTTATGTTTTTGTAGGGGGAGAGTTTTTGGCAAATTAAGCATTCTCTTACATATTCTTTTACATCTTGTGTCATATTGGGCCAGAAGAAAAGTTCTTCAGCTTTATGTTAAAGTTTTTTATAAAAACAGAGTGAATTGTGTGCAATATATAGGGCAGAAGAAATAAGAGAGTTTGGAATAACTAAGGTTTCTATAAGGTATAGAATGTTTGTCTCTTAAAATATAATGTAAACATTTATTTATCATTGTAAATTTAGTTAAATCTATTTCCAGGAATTTTCTAAATATTATTTTTCTCAAAGTAATTAATTATTTTTCTCCAGTTCTGACCGTTCATCTGCTCTTTCCTTACATTTTCAGAACTTAGAATAATTGATGGATCCAGCTCGGAGGAATTATTGATGGCTAGAACACTTCTATTTAAAGCATCAGGAATGACATGCTATTTTCCGGCCATTAAATTTTGCATCAAAATTGATCTCAAATAGAAGTAGAGCCCATCTTCCAATTCGAGGGGTGGCTGGTTTGAATTTAAATAAGTAACGCAATGCTTGATGGTCCACGACAGCCGTAAATCTATATTTATAGAGATAATAGTCAAAATGCTTTATAGATTTGACTAAAGCTAAGAGCTCTTTCTCTGTAGTGCTGTATCTCTGTTCTTGAGGAGAAAGTTTCTTTGAAAAGTATGCTATAGACCTATCCATTTCATCAATTTCCTGGATCAATACTTATCCAATCGCCTGATAGGAAGAATCAGTGTGGAGTCTGAAAGGTTTTTCGAAATTAGGGTAAATAAGGATGGGAGAAGTTGAAAGCAATTTCTTTAATTTAACAAATGAATTATTCTCTAACTCTGTCCAAATAAATTTAGCCTATTTGTTTGCTAAATTTGTAAGGGGAGCGCATATTCAGAAAATTTTTCGACAAATTTCCTGTATTACCCTATCATTCCAAA
The DNA here is from genome assembly GCA_009176605.1 of Armadillidium nasatum. Lineage (NCBI taxonomy): Eukaryota > Metazoa > Arthropoda > Malacostraca > Isopoda > Armadillidiidae > Armadillidium > Armadillidium nasatum. The sequence goes on from SEYY01007409.1 coordinate 5,471, forward strand.
AAATCTTCTAACTTCCTTGACATTTACAGGTGTTTTATATCCTTTCATTCCTTGTACCTTCACTGGGTCAATTTGGATTCCTTTCTTTGACACTATATGACCTTGATATTTTACTGACTCTTGGGCGAATTTGCATTTCTTTAATGAAAGATTTAACCCCGATCCTTTATATATTCTTAATATTTGTTCCAAGGACTCTAAATGTTCCTCAAAAGTAAAGCTATATAGTATTAAATCGTCCATGTAAATTTGGCAAAACTTTCCAAGTACACTTGAGAAAAACACTGAGCGAGTTCGACACCACGTTGATGGTGCGGCTATGGGTTCGAAAAATCTTAACATGCTGGTAACTATTATTATCAGGACCTATGAAGGTAGTTTTATGTTTGTCTTTTTCATAGATTAATATTTGGTTAAAACCTTTCAAATTGTCTAGAACAGTAAAATATTTTGATCCATTAAATGAAGTAAGGGTTTCACCAATTCTTGACATTGACATGACTTCGACTTCGGTCACAGCATTAAGATTTCTGGCATCAAAAGTGAACCTATGACTCCCATCTGACTTTTTAATTAACATAATCAGACAACACCATAAGCTAGTAGACTTCTCTATCAATCCCAACTCCAACATTTTACTCGGATATATATATATATATATATATATATATATATATATATATATATATATATATATATATATATATATATATATATATATATATATATATATATATATATATATATATATTTCTTAACAGTTAAGAAATCGGTATCGGTAAAGTTGAAGGTCTTGGTATCGGTATCGGTAAAAATTTTGGTATTGCTCCATCCTTATATATATATATATATATATATATATATATATATATATATATATATATATATATATATATATATATATATATATATATATATATATATATATATATATATATATATATATATATATATATATATAGTATATAGAGATAGCTTCTTTCCTCTTGAACTTTAATCTAATTAGAAAGGTTAAAGCCAATACCAAGGGTTTTCCACTTACACATTTAATACACTATGAACGTTTAACATAGTATATCGGTTCGTCTTCAGCACAAACTAAATTTTACAAATTTCTATTTAAAATACAATCAAAATATAAATTCATTAACTATATAGGAGGTATTTAAAATAATAATAATTGCAATAAAATAATAAAAATTAAGTAATAATATTAATACTAAAATAACAAATAAAAATAAAAAGACTGGACTATTTTGGGAAAAAGGACTTCATTATTGAAGTGAAAAGGACAGTAAAAGAATCTTGATCATTTAAAGATGAGCAATGAGTTTTTATATATAAAATTTTATATATAGAAAGAAAGGAAGATGCATGTTGAAGAATAGAGAGAATTAGAAGAATAAAAAGGGTGGGTATCTGTGGTCTTTTATGTCAAATTGTACAGGAAAGCAAAGAGGAAGGTCCGTACTAAAGGAAACTCCTCTATGCTTGTCACTCCTAACTTTTAATTGTAGACCAGTTTGGCCTGCATACGCCTCATAACAGCTTGCACTCTTAAATAAATAAATTAATGCGTAGTGAGACTCCTTGTGTCTTAAGGAGCTTTAAATTGAGAGGGAGTTATATATTTTATAAAAATGAATTGGCACTGCTGGAATGTAGCTTCATTTATTGTAAGAATATTTCTATTAAGTTGAGATGAAAGTAACCTTATATACGGAAGTTTTAAGTATATTTTTTGTATGAGGACAGTAGGAAAAGGAAGAGTGGGTCTGAAGGTGTAAGTGAGTCACTCATTAATTATTACTTTCCACTTGGAATTTTGGAGATAAATTAAAATGGAAAAGTATTTTCATAAATTCCATCTCTGTATGGAATATATATATATATATATATATATATATATATATATATATATATATATATATATATATATATATATATATATATATATATATATATATATATATATATATATATATATATATATAATATTATATATATATATATATATATATATATATATATATATATATATATATATATATATATATATATATATATATATATATATATATATATATATATATATATATATATATATATATATATATATATATATATATATATATATATATATATATATATATATATATATATATATATATATATATATATATATATATATATATATATATATATATATATATATATATATATATATATATATATATAATATATATATATATATATATATATATATATATATATATATATATATATATATATATATATATATATATATATATATATATATATATATATATATATATATATATATATATATATATATATATATATATATATATATATATATATATATATATATATATATATATATATATATATATATATATATATATATATATATATATATATATATATAATATTGTCGGATCGCATATCATGTTTTCTCATTTGCGGATGCGGATATAAAATTTTCGTCAAGTGTAGATGCGGATGCGGATATATAATTTTCGTCAAGTGCGGATGCGGATGCAGATGTTGAATTTTCAAAAGTGCGGATGCGTATCTATAATTTTTTGCAAGTTCATATCCGGATGTTAATTTTGATGAGGATGCTCCCGGATGCGTATGCCATCACTAATATATATATATATATATATATATATATATATATATATATATATATATATATATATATATATATATATATATATATATATATATATATATATATATATATATATATATATATATATATATATATATATATATATATATATATATATATATATATATATATATATATATATATATATATATATATATATATATATATATATATATATATATATATATTATATATATATATATATATATATATATATATATAAATTCTGAATTTATATACTGCAATGTATGGGTGTGAAAAATGGATGATTAATGCTCGAGCGAGGAAAAGTTTGAATGTCTTTGAGATGAAAGGTTTGAGAGCGATATGTAAATTGAGAAAGATTGATAGGTTTAGAAATGAAAGAATAAGGGAGTTGTGTAGATGGAAAAGGGGTGTAGTGGATAGAGCAGGAGGAGAGTGTGCTAAGATGGTTTGGACACATGTGCAGAATGAATGAGGACAGAATGGTGGGCAAGGTACTTAGATCCGAGGTGGATGGGGATAGGGGGAGTGGAATGCCAAAGTGGAAATGGATGGATGGAGTGAAAGAAATGTGGAAGGAATTTGAGTTTAGAAGGCGGTAGTAGACTTGCGGAGGACAGTGAGATAGAGAGCGGTGGGGAAAGTGGATGAAAGGTAGGAATTGGTATGTCTGTGAGGGAAGTGTGGCGGGCACCACCCTACGAAAGTGGGAATAGTGAAAGGTGTATATATATATATATATATATATATATATATATATATATATATATATATATATATATATATATATATATATATATATATATATATATATATATATATATATTCTGGGAGAATCTGAGTGAGTGTGTGGGAAATTTTGATAATGGAGATCACATATGTTTGTTGGGAGACCTGAATGCGAGGGTGGGTAATAGAAGTGTGAAAAGAATAGAAGGACCCTTTGGGGTGGAAGGCGTGAATGAAAATGGGACCCAATTAATTGGAATGCGTGCAGCAAGAAGAATGATAATTGGTAATACATGGTTTATGAAGAAAGATATTTACAAGTATACATGGGTGAGTGGGGCGAATGGAGGAGTTGGGACTGTTGAACTTCATACGTGTGAGATGGGAAGAGAGGAGTAGATTATTAAATGTAAATTTATTAAGAGGAGCAACCATGGGTATAATCTGGCCATTTCTAAGTAGTAGCGAGGGTCAAGGTAAAAGGAGGTTGGGAGAAAGTAATGGTGAGAAAGAGGGTGGTGAAGGTGGTGCGGGTAGAAAGGCTGGAAGAAGAGGAAAATAGAGGTGATTATATAAAAGGAATAAGAGAGAAGTGGAGAGAGCTAATGAGGAGTGAAGTGGAGGATGTTGGAGAGGAATGGAATAAATTGAGTATAGCTTTAGTGGAGGTAGTGAGAAGTGTGTGTGGGGTGAAGAAAATAGGGAATGGAACGCGTAAAGGGAGTGAATGGTGAAATGAAGATTTGGAGAATATGATGAAAAGAAAGAAGGACGCCTTTAACATGTATCTGGGCACAAAGGAGGCATTGGATTGGGAGGAGTATAGAGAGAGGTGTAGGGAGGTGAAAAGAGAGGTCAAAAGGACAAAAAGAAAAGTAGAAGAGGAGTGGGCCAGAAAGTTAGCAGAAAATTTTAAGGAAAGAAATAAGATGTTTTCGAAAGAGGTAAATAGGGTGAGAAAAGGAGAGAGGGGAGAGGGAGTGAAAGGGGAAGATGGAGAAATATTACAGGAAGAGAAGGATGTTGGAGAAAGATGGAAAATGTACTTTAGTGAATTGTTGAACGGAGGGAGAGAGATTAGTAAAGGGGGAGGGGTAGAAAGTGATGGAGGTAGTTATCGAGGATCAGAAGAGAAATATTAGCAAAGAGGAGATGGAAGTAGCGGTGAGAAAGGTAAAGAAAGGAAAATCGGCAAGAACGGATGGTATATATGGAGAGATGATAAAAGAGGGACCTAGAGAGTTGATTGACTGGTTGGTGAGAATGTTTAATGTGTGTTGAAGGGAAGGGAGAGTGCCTGAGGAATGGCAGGACTCCTGCATTGTACCCATATACAAAGGAAAAGGTGATAAGATGGTTTGTAAAAATTATAGGGGGATCAGTCTGCTGAGCGTGATAGGAAAGATTTATGGGAAGGTGTTAGTGACGAGAATGAAAGAATTGACAAGTGAGAGAATGGGTGAGGAACAAGGGGGTTTTAGGAAGGGTAGGGGATGTGTGGACCAGGTATTCACCCTGAGATTGATTACAGAGAAATTGCGTGAAAAAAATAAGATGGGGTATGTATGTTTTTTGGATTTGGAAAAAGCATACGATAGAGTATGCAGGAGAAAGTTCGAAATATGAATGGAAAGGGGGTTGAAAGAGAAATTACTGAAGGGGATCAAAGCTTTTTATGCGAATTGTAGATGAAGAGTGAGGGTGAAGAGGGAACTATCGGTTTGGTTTAGCATAGGAGTGAGATTGAGACAAGGGTGTGTAATGTCACCATGGTTATTTGATCTATTGATGGATGGTGTAGTTAGAGAAATGGAGAGAGAGAGGGGAAGGGTATTTGTTTGAGAAATATGGATGATGAATGAGATGTGAATGTTTTACTTTTTGCAGATGATGTGATGTTGGTGGGAGAATCTGGAGAAAAGTTGAGAATACTTGTGAGAGAGCTTGAGGGGAAATGTGCAAACATGAGATTGAAAGTTAAACCAGCGAAGAGTAAAGTTATGAAGATTGGAGGTGGAGATGTGGAGGGAGTAGAAGTGGGGGGAAGGAAACTTGAGGAGGTGGATGAATTCTAATATTTAGGAATGTTGCTGGAAGGTAATGGTGGGACGGAAAAAGAAATAAAGAATTGAGTGGTAGAGGGAACGAAAGTGTTGGGGGGCCTAAGAAGTATAGAAGAAAGGAAAAATTTCGAAAAAATAAAGATAAGAATGTTTGAATGTATGTGCTTACCTTCTATAATGTATGGGTGTGAAACAATGATGATAAATGCTCGGGCGAGGAAAAGTTTGAATGTCTTTGAGATGAAAGGTTTGAGAGCGACATGTAAATTGAGAAGGATTGATAGGATTAGAAATGAAAGAATAAGGAAGATGTGTAAATGGAAGAGGGGTTTAGTTTCTAGAGCGGAGGAGTGTGTGCTAAAATGGTTTGGACATATGCGTAGAATAAATGAGGACAGAATGTTGGGCAAGGTACTTAGATCCGAGGTGGATGGGGGTAGGGGAGGAGAATACCAAAGTGGAGATGGATGGATGGAGTGAGAGAGATTTTGAGTGGAAGGAATTTGAGTTTAGTAGAGGGTAGAAGACTTGCGAAGGACAGAGTGAGATGGAGAGCGGTGGTGAAAGGTAAGAATGGGTATGTTTGAAAAGGAATTGTGGCGGGCACCACCTCACGATAGTTGAAAAGGTGATAAGTGAAAATATATATATATATATATATATATATATATATATATATATATATATATATATATATATATATATATATATATATATATATATATATATATATATATATATATATATATATCCTCCGGTGGGCAAAGGCCAGAGGCCAACCAAATTCCATCGGAGTTGGAAAAATCTTATCCAGATCGAAGGAGGCCAACATGTCCAGATACACGGCTTTTGAAAGTATGCAAGTCAAAGGAAGTTGGGAAAACAGATAAAGGGAGTGTGTTCCAGACTTTACCAGTAGAGTATATGTAAGATTGAGCATAGCGGTTAAGTCTGGGGTCGGAGAGTTGGACAGAGAAAGGATGAGACTGTGTAGAAAGGCGTGTCGCACGAGCTCTTCTCAATGGAGGAGGTATGCGACGAGAGAGTTCAGAAGAGCAGTATCTGTGGTAATAGCGATAGTAAAGAGAGAGTGACGCAACAATTCGACTGGCAGAAAGAGATTGAAGAGAGTTAGTAAGAGCAGGAGAGTTGATGAGACGAAAAGCCCTAGACTCCACCTTCTCTAGGAGAGCTGTATGTGTGAAACCACCCCATATGTCCGAAGCCTTCTCCATACAAGGGCGAACAACACCCCTATACAGAGCAAGCAACTGGGGTGGCGTGAAGTAATTCTGAAGGCGCCTCAGAGCACCCAACCTCTTAGAAGCTTGTTTAGAAAGAGAAGTAATGTGATCTTTCCAAGAAAGATCACGAGAAAAGGATACACCAAGAATATTAAGAACGGATGAAGGCTTGAGTTGTGTGTTTTCGAAGAAGATACCATAGTTGTGTGGAAGATTGTGTCGAGTGGAGAGATGGAGGAATTGAGTTTTTGAAGCATTGAAAACAACCATGTTTTCTCTGCCCCAATTTGAAATACGAGAAAGATCAGAGGTTAGTTGCTCCAAGGCTACCCTTCTCGAGTCTATCAACTGTTGTTGGGGTGGTTGTTGTGCATATATATATATATATATATATATATATATATATATATATATATATATATATATATATATATATATATATATATATATATATATATATATATATATATATATATATATATATATATATATATATATATATATATATATATATATATATATATATATATATACTATATAGATAGATAGAATAGATAGAAGAAGAGTTTGTGCATAGAAAGTTTAAATGAATTTGTTTTAAAAGAAGCTGGTTGAATTTTTTCCTTTTAAAATTTGCATAATTAAATTATATTTTAAAAGTTTATTTTTTAAAGCAAGAAAATTTAAAAAGTTTAGCAATAAATTTATTAATTTTGCCCATCTTTCCTTTGCTTCGATGTTCTCTGTATTGTATGCGTTTAAATTCGTGCGTGTGTGAGTGTATGTATATATATATATATATATATATATATATATATATATATATATATATATATATATATATATATATATATATATATATATATATATATATATATATATATATATATATATATATATATATAGTATATGTGTGTGTGTGTGTTGTTGCTCTTTCTTTGGGGTTATTTTGACCTCTTCAGGTCGTCCTCTCATATATTGAGAATAATAATAGATATGAGCTTGATTAATCTTTTAAAGGAATGGTGCTAAATAAGCTAAATTATCAGTAATTCTTTATTCCTCTCTCTATATATATATATATATATATATATATATATATATATATATATATATATATATATATATATATATATATATATATATATATATATATATATATATATATATATATATATATATATATTATTTTGAGAATGATTCTAAAATGGAAATAGGTTTCACAGGAGCGATTGTTAGTTTTTGATGAATGTTTTTCTATTTGAAGTTTTTAAATAGAAAAGTTGAAATCCGAATACAACATTTCGATAATTTAAAGAACCAAATACAAATTGTTGTAAATTTTGGAAAAAGAAACAATTTTGTTTAATCTTTATTGACTAAATGAACCATTGATTATGAAACGTATACTAAAGACAATATTTAACTGAGAACAAACCAAGTAAATTTGGCCTGAGTCACTGAATAATTGATACAGATCAAATTATATTTTATTTTCACTTATTTTAAAGAATTTCCTTCTTTAAGAAAATTTTTAAAACTTGCCTTTCTGCAAAAATTAATAATAATAATAATAATAATAATAATAATAATAATTATTATTATTATTATTATTATTATTATTATTATTATTATTATTATTATTCATTATTATTATTATGATGTCAGTCTTCAATTTGCAAACTTTATTTAGTGAAATATAGTTGGAGAATATAATTTTACACTTTGTAAACAATGTTTATTAAATTATAATTACATTTAAGTGTTTCTTAATTCTTTGCATGATTTATTTAAATATATTTGTCACAAACAAAAATAGCAATTTTAATTCGTTACATTTGGACACATCAAAACAATTAAATTAAGTATACAATGTTATATATATATATATATATATATATATATATATATATATATATATATATATATATATATATATATATATATATATATATATATATATATATATATATATATATATATATATCTATATCGCTATCGCACTAGACATATCAAAGACCTTCGATAGAGTCTGACACAAAACTTTTATTTCAAACTTCCCTCTTTCGGAATAATAATAATAATAGCGATTTGAAATTAGCCATTTTACTGAAAATTGGTTCTTACGAGTCCCAGTACTTAATTTAATGACTTCAAGCATGTACCACATTACATCGTTTGTTGATAAATAAGTTTGTTAATAAATAAGCTTTAATGAATGAAATACATGGTCATTACAATGGTAACTGTAAGAAAAATATTAATGTTGTAATTATACTACTAAAGAGTAACTTGAAAAGCGGCAAAATAATTGACATTTTTAAATTTTTACTTCTATGCTTAACAAATATTTTAATTAATTTCTTTAAAATCCCGAAATGATCTTGCAAATAGGATTCTTCTCCTTCCTCGTCCTCCTTCTTCTGACAGCATGCAAATAATTTGTCTTCTAATTTTCCTTCTATCCCTTTTCCTTAATTTGTTTCTCTTGAGGGATTTCATGACTTTCTTATATTTTGTGAAAGACACACGTATCATTCAAATTTTGTCTCTAGTTCCTCTTCTTACGATATTTGTGCTATTTATCTTTCTCAACTAATCTGCAACTCTTTATGCAATATTTTGTGAATAGGAAATTTCTGCTTCGAGCATAATACTTATAAGGGGTACAATTCTGACAATGTGCACACGTTGGCATTCTAAAGGCTTGCTTGTGACTTGCTTTTTACCTTAGTAAACTTTCTAGTCTTTGTCTGCTTTCCTCTTGAAAGCGTGCGCTTATGTAGCTGGTTATTAAATAAAAAATAAAAAAAATAATCATTTTTAAATTTATAGATGTTGTGCTGAAACTTTATCTTACGATATTGTAAAGTTTTCTAACATATTCTTAATCGCAAGATTCAAAAATAACTTTCATCCAATATAATCTCTGATAACCAGTTTGTCTTCATAAAGAACTCAAAAATGAGAATCTTATGACTCCTCCTCTCTTTGACTCTTAGCTTTCTGCCTGCAAGTATTTTTATAAATTTTTGTCTGTAGCATTAAACATTTCATTAATTTTTCTTATTCTTTCTCAAAGTATTTGAAAAGTTAATATTTTCGAGCTCTGAAAATGTTTCTGTCCTCATTAATTTTTCTTATTCTTTCTCAAAGTATTTGAAAAGTTAATATTTTCGAGCTCTGAAAATGTTTCTGTCCTCGTATCTCTTATATCTATGATTTCCTGTTTATTTGTCTCAAATCACCAGAATTCAGTGACTTTCACCATTCTATTTGTACCAGCTCAATGATTCCATCAACTTTCTTATACTGTCGCTATTAGTGAATTGTGACTATACAGCAATCAGAAAGGCTGCAGTCACAATTTGCCTGAAGAGAATTAGAGAGACTCATTTTCCAACACGTTCTCATTCCTTGTTCTACTTTTTATTCTTTCGCATTTTCAATCATTGTTGGCAGGAACAATCTTCTCTCTTCTCTCCCCTCTACTCTTTCCTCATACCTTTCCATTTTTAAAGTTCAAGTTGTAATCGATAAATCGGACTATCGATATCAATGTCTGCCTATCACTATTGAAAATTGAGGACTTCATGTACAATAATACTTATGTCTATTTGTTAAAAAATTAAGGTTTATAGTGTATATATTGTATAAAAGTGGTCTTTGTTCCTCAATTAGGCTGTATTTGATACCTTTACGTTTGTTTGTTTAGCTTTATTAGAGCAGAAGTAATTAGAAATTATGAAGTTGCTCACCTGAATCAGAATTTTACATACTGTATATATAAGTAATACTTTATAATACGGGCGGTAATTGGAAGACTTGGTGAGTGGGATGTCCTGCCCGACTCATCCCACTTTGGAACTGGATGCAATTCGTCACCAGTCACGCATTTATAGTATAGTAGTGGATAATAGGAGGGTATATATCCAACTACAGTTTATTTAATAATTTCAGTTCTAAGGGTGGAGTTTATGCCTACGTAAACACTAACACTCCTGTAACATGTCTTTTGAATCTTGAATTTCCTAACTTTGATATTCTGTGGCTTAAAATATTTCTTCCTACCATTACAATAATCTTGTACTTCTGCTACTGTTCTCACAATAGAACAGATTTTTTTAAAACTTTTTTTGGGTATCTAACTACTTCTCCGAGACTGTTACATCTTCACATCCAAACACTGAGGTCCTCTATTTAGGGGATTTCAATGTACACAACATTGAATGGTTGGGTTCCTCTCATACTGATACAGGAGGAGAGGAGGACGAATCTTTCAGCATTCTCAACGATCTAGAGCAACTGATTAAAGAACCAACACATTCCGGATCGTCCCAACCAATTCTTGAATACTCTTGACTTATGTTTCACTACTAGTCCTTCTCTCTATAAATACGCTGTCCTCGCACCTATTGGTAATTCCGACCACAATCTAATTCCTCTTAATTTTCATGCTTTTTCTCCAACTGCTTCACCCTGCCCTAAGCGTATCTTTTGGGACTTTGATCGGGCTGACTGGGGGGCTTTGCGTTGCTCCTATGCTAACTATCCCTGGAGGGACTGCTTTTTTTTCTGAAGACACTTCTGTTTCTGCCTATAAGGTGGGGGCTGTAATCGTTGATGGGATGAGCAGGTTCATTCCTTCTTCGTCTAAATCTTTCTCCTCAAAATCGATTGTTCGATCGTGCTTGCTTTCGTGCCATTTAGGCTAGAGACATCGCGCATCGAAATTGGAAAAATTCTCCTTCTATCATTCTCGCGAATTTTCATTGCAGGAATCGTTGCAGGATTATTTTTCGACCTTCAAAGCAGACCTTCGCCAAACGAAGATGTGCTAAACTCCTAAATTCTCCTACTGATAAATCTTTCTGGCCTCTTGCCAAAACCTCTCAAACAATTTCTGTAAATCTTCCTTTCCTCCTCTTAATCTCTCTGATGGTTCTGTTGCTAACACACCAACTGAAAAAGCTAATCTCTTCGGCCTCCTGTTCTCCTCTACTGGACTACTGCGGCTATCCTCCTCCTACTTCTTCTCCTTTCAGATGTCCCATGTTGATCAGTAGCTTGGACTTCTGAAATCTATGAACTTTAGGATGGCAAGCGGCCTGGATGGCATTCCTCTTTGAGTTTTAAGGAAATGAGCTTCTGGGCTGGCTTCGTCCCTCGTTCAACTTTTCTATCTATGACTCAATACTAGTACATAGTATTGAAATGTACAGTCGTGAACAATTTCGTTCCTATTAGGCTGGAAATAAATATTTATATAAAATGGGGATCATTTTAGGTTCAGCCAAAAACAGTTCAATTAAGCCCCTCTCAATGTTTTTATTGTCTTTTTATTCAAAATAGAGCTTTTATGAAATGATTTCCATTTATATAAATATTTATTTCCAGCCTATAGGAACGAACTTTTGTTCACGACTGTACATAGATTTTTGAAATGTGAAGAAAAGAATTTATTAAAGCATCTCCACTACACACACGCACGCACACACACACACACATACACACACACACACACACACACACACACACACATATATATATATATATATATATATATATATATATATATATATATATATATATATATATATATATATATATATATATATAATATATATATATATATATATATATATTTTTTTTAAATTTTTTTTAATTTATATATTTTTTGAAATCCCCCTTGAGCAACCTCTAAATATAATTTGATTTCTTTCAAATTTTGGTTAAATTGTTTTTTATGATGTCAAGTAAAATTAGTAACTAAGAATTGAAATTAGAAATTTTTTGTTCCAAATAATATATAATATATATATATATATATATATATATATATATATATATATATATATATATATATATATATATATATATATATATATATATATATATATATATATATATATATATATATATATATATATATATATATATATATATATATATATATATATATATATATATACCTGGTGAACTACTGGTAAAGTCTGGAACACACTCTTTTTTCTTCTGTTTTCCGAACTTCGTTTGACTTGCATACTTGAACATTGAACATGTCGCTTTAACGACCAGGATATGTTATATCCAAACTCCGGTGGAAATTGGTAGGCACCTAGCGTTTATATATATATATATATATAATATATATATATATATATATATATATATTATATATATATATATATATATATATATATATATATATATATATATATATATAATATATATATATATATATATATATATATATAATATATATATATATATATATATATATATATATATATATATATATATATATATATATATATATATATATATATATATATATATATATATATATATATATATATATATATATATATATATATATATCTATATATATATATATATATATATATATATATATATATATATATATATATATATATATATATATATATATATATATATATATATATATATATATATATATATATATATATATATATATATATATATATATATATATATATATATATATATATATATATATATATATAATATACGTGCATTCGGGCTCATGTTAGGTGAATTTTGATGTGTGCTTGAGTGCGCACAAATTGGATGTGTGATGTACATTTTTTGTTCTTTCGTGCAGGTGTTTAAATGTTGGGTGCGAGTTGCGTGTTTTCTTGCATATGTGAGTTTGTGTGTGTGTGTGTGCGCGCGCGTTCATTCATGAGTGCTTTCTTGTGTTGGATGTGTGGTGGTTTGTGTGTGTGCTTGTGTTGGAGGAGATTTGAACTTTTCATGGATGAAATATTGTGCTCGCATTGATATAATTTTTTTTTTTTTTTGTGCTAGGGTGTGCATGCTTGTTTGTGTTGGATTAAATGAGTGGCTGTGCGTGAATGCGTTCGCTCGTATTGGGTGAATTTTTGTATGTATGTATTTTGGGTGGGTGGTGGTGGCGGTGTGTGCAACGATTTATTTATTGAAGTGCACAAAACTGAACAGATTTTAAATGAATTTCATCTTTAAAGCTTTAAAATCCATTATATAATGGAAATAAAGGCAAGAAAAGCCTCTATCGATTAGTCATTATGCTATATATATGTATATATATATATATATATATATATATATATATATATATATATATAATATATATATATATATATATATATATATATATATATATATATATATATATATATATATATATATATATATATATATATATATATATATATATATATATATATATATATATATATATATATATAATAGGAACCTTTGCAGTTTCTGTCTTTTTCTTCATCAAAGAGCTACTAATATATAGTTCTAACCACGCCTCAGCCATGTTGTATAATGTGATATGCTTAAACCTTACTACGCATTAGAAAACATTTTAAATGAAACATATTCTTTGATGCAAAAAACTACTTTCAGATATTTTTCCGAAAAAATATTTGTAAGCGCCTCAGAAACTATAAAACCTGAACCTTTAATACCTTAAAACAGAAACCTTAAAGGTTTCTTAAACAGATAGTAGTTAGTCTTTTTATACTAGTTATAAGCGTTCTAAGTTCCTGAGGGTGAATCTCATCGTAGGTGGAATACCTTACCCATCCGTCTTGTGGGTAATCGAACACTTACACCTCTACGAGTGGGTTTTAACTGCTTATGTCCTGAGCAGAAAGGCTTAGCCCCAACCTCCTAAAGATGATCCGCATTAAACTTTGATCCGGTGAACAATCCTATCAGGTTCGGTGATATCCGTGATTGCATTTTTTCTTATACTCTGATATATTAAGTATTAG
>SEYY01007409.1:25000-30000 GCA_009176605.1 Armadillidium nasatum
TCTTCGCTCAAACTTTTGCCTCTAATTTAAACTTAAACGAATCCGGGGCTGTTCCTACTCCTTGAGCCCCTCCAAATCGTTTATTCCAAAAATTGTAATTCTTCGAAAGACATCATTTCTGCTCTCTCACGAAGATGGCGTACGGTCCTGACGGTATTCCTCCTGTGGTTCTCAAAACTTGTGCTTCCGAGCTTGCATCCTTGCTTGCTTGGTAAACTATTTCGTACTTGTCTTTCTACTTCAACCTTCCCTTCTTCTTGTAAACGTACGCTAATTCAGTCTGTTCCGAAGAAAGTGAACCCCTCTCAACCCTCTAACTATCGTCCCATTTCTTTAACCTCCGTTCTTCCTAAAGTTTTCGAATCTGTCCTTAACAGGAAGATTTATAAACATCTCAATTCTTCTAATCTTATCTCTGATCGCCAGTATGGCTTTCATAAGAAACTCTCTACTGGTGATTTTCTTTCCCTTCTCTCTAACTCTTGGTCTTTCTGCTCTTCTTTTGCTGTCGCGCTATACATATCGAAAGCTTTCGATATAGTCTAGCACAAAGCTTTGATTTCAAAATTTTCCTCCTTCAATATCTATCCTTCTCTCTGTGACCACTCTGATTTCCTTTGCGGTCGTTCTATAGTAGCTGTTGTAGAAGACCACTGTTCATCTTTTAAATATATTAACAGTGGTGTCCCTTAAGGATCTGTCCTATCCACAATTCTTTTTCTGCTTTTCATGAATGACCTTCTATCTGTTACTTCATCTCCTATCTTCTCCTATGGTGATGACTCCAACCTGCATTACTCCTTTCAATTTGAAAGGCGCCTTTCCCAACAACAGTTAATAGGTGCAGGGAGGATAGACTTGGAGGAACTGACCTCTGATCTATCTCGTATTTCTAATTGGAGCATAGAAAACATGGTCGTTTTCAAAGCCTCAAAAATTCAAGTTCTCTATCTCTCTACTCGACACAATCTACCACACAACTATGATATCTTCGAAAACAAACAACTCAAACCTTGATCTATTCTTAATATTCTCGGTGTTTCTTATTCTCGTGATCTTTCTTGGAAAGATCACATTACTTATCTCTAAGCAAGGTTCTAAGAGGTTAGGTGTTCTGAGGCGCCTTCAGAATTTCTTCATTCCACCCCAGTTGTGACTCTTAATAGGGATGCTGTTCGCCCTTGTTTTGAGTACGTCTCACACATCTGGGTAGTTAGACTCATTCAGCTCTCCTTCAGAAGGTAGAGTCTAGGACTTTCCGTCTTATCAACTCTTCTGCTCACTAATTCTCTCCAATCTCTTTTTGCTCATCGAATTGTTGTCACTCTCTCTATACTTTCGCCATTACAATGGACACTGCTCTTCTGAACTGTCCCGTCTCATACCTTCTTCATTGAGAAGAGCTCGTGCGACACGCTTTTCTACACACTCTTCTTTCTTTCTCTGTCCAACTCTCTGACTCCAAACTTAGCCGCTATGCTCAATCTTAAATATTCTCTATTGGTAAAGTTTGGAACACACTAGCTTCATCTATTTTCTTAGCCTCCTATGACTTACACACCTTTACAAGTCGCGTATCGGGACATGTCGGCCTTTTAAATCAACCTTATTTCTGAATTGTTCCCTAACTCGGGTAGTAATTTAGATTACTCTGGTGGTAATCAGAGGTAGTAATATATATATATATATATATATATATATATATATATATATATATATATATATATATATATATATATATATATATATATATATATATATATATATATATATATATATATATATATTACTACCTTCCCCCATCAGCACTTGGGAGTTGGTGGCCTCCGGTGATGGAGTTGGTGCCACCAAGACCTCTATGCCGACTTGCCCTGGTGCAAGATCTTCCTTATTCATTAACTTCTGCAACATTCGCGGTCTCTTTACTAATTTCCACTTTGTCGAACACCACCTCTCTTCTTCTCGACCTCATATCTTATTCTTAACCGAAACTCAGGTGTTTGAATGCTCTGACAGCAGGAAAGTAGATCTGAAAACCTTATGGAGATTTAATTAAAAACCTTATGTAGATCTGAAAACTTTGGAAAGGACTGACATTATAACTGTGGGACAATAGTTAAAGAAGTAGGGATTTTGAATAAGCTCAGATTTATATTACATTATAATCTGCCGTAGTGCTTTATAACGAATATATATATATATATATATATATATATATATATATATATATATATATATATATATATATATATATATATATATATATATATATATATATATATATAATATATATATATATATATATATATATATATATATATATATACTAATTTCCACTTTGTCGAACACCACCTCTCTTCCTCTGGACCTCATCTCTTTTTCCTAACTGAAACCCAGGTGTCCGGGTGCTTTGACAACAAACCATACTCT
Organism: Armadillidium nasatum; assembly: GCA_009176605.1. Taxonomy (NCBI): domain Eukaryota; kingdom Metazoa; phylum Arthropoda; class Malacostraca; order Isopoda; family Armadillidiidae; genus Armadillidium; species Armadillidium nasatum. The sequence goes on from SEYY01007409.1 coordinate 27,431, forward strand.
GTTTCTTCCTACCATCTCTATCCTCAATTTTCTGCCAAAGTCGGATGTTGCGCATATGTGCGCAACGATGTGTTCTGCTCTCGTGTCTCTAATTTGGAGACTTCTGAATTCTCTACTTTATGGCTTAAACTCTCTTCCAACTCTACAACTAAATTTATCTGTTCTGTCTACTTATCTCCTAACTCTACAGAATATCAAAAATTTTTCGACTATCTTAACTCCAAAATAGAGCACATTATTTCTTCTCCTTTCTCCGAAATCATCATTTTAGGTGATTTCAATGTTTACCACCGCCAATGGCTTTTATCTAGTTCTCACGATCCAGCCGGTGAACTCGCCTTCCAATATTCTATCCAGAACAACCTTGAGCAGTTGGTGCATCTCCCTACTTGTATCCCTGATCGCTTTTGTGATGAACATACTTGATCTTTTCCTAACTTCTTATCCTTCTACTTACACTGTTAAACTCTTTCTTCCTCTTGGTTCATCCGATCACCTTCTTATCTCTGTATCTTGTCCTGTCTCTTCAAGTCTTCCACGAGAACTGCCCCCGCCTTCGGCGAGGAGACGTTTCTGGCATTTCGGTGCCACTAACTGGTCAGACTTACTGTTGTACTTCTCTGATTTTCCATGGAATGATTACTGTTTCCGTAGGAGGGGTCCCTCTGAGTGTGCAGAGCGCAAAACCAAGGTGATTCTCTCTGGCATGGAGGCGTACATTCCATATTCTTTCCCTTCCACTAAAACTAACAAACCTTGGTTTAACTCTGCGTGTTCTCGTGCTATCTGCCGCAGGGATGCTGCCTTCAGGGATTACCGTCGTCTTCAAACTCCAGAAACTCATGCAACTTATATTTCATCCCGGAATCGTGCAAAATCTATTCTCCGTAACACTAAAAACTCTTTTCTCCGTATTTAAAATGCAACAATCTTTCTGGTTCTACTTCCTCACGCCCTTTCTGGCATTTTGCAAAAAATGTCAACTCTAACTTTGCTTCTTCCTCTTTCCCTCCTCTAGTATCTTCTGACGGTACAACTGCCGTTTTGCCTTCCTCTAAAGCTGAACTCTTCGCTCAAACTTTTGCTTCTAATTCAACCTTAGACGATTCCGGAGCTGTTCCTACTCCTTCAACCCCCTCTAACTCATTTATGCCTAAAATTATAATTTCTTCTAAAGACGTCACTTTTGCTCTCTCTGAGCTTAACACTAAGAAGGCGTACGGTCCTGATGGTATCCCTCCTGTGGTTCTCAAAACTTGTGCTTCCGAGCTTGCACCCTGCCTTGGTAAACTTTTTCTTCTATGTCTTTCTACTTCAACCTTCCCTTCTTGCTGGAAACGTGCGCTCATTCAGCCTGTACCGAAGAAGGGGGACCCTTCTCAACCTTCTGACTATCGTCAAATTTCTTTAACCTCCGTTCTTTCTAAAGTTTTTGAATCTATCCTTAACAGGGAGATTTGGAAACATCTCAATTCTTCTAATCTTATCTCTGATCGCCAGTATGGCTTTCGTAAGAAACGCTCTACTGTTGATCTCCTTTCCCTTCTCTCTGACTCTTGGTCCTCCGCCCTTCGGCATTTCAGTGAATCTTTTGCTGTTGCGCTAGACATATCGAAAGCTTTCGATAGAGTCTGGCACAAAGCTTTGATTTCCAAAAACTTCCCTCTTTCGGAATCTATCCTTCTCTCTGATTTCCTTTCCGGTCGTTTTATGGCAGCAGTTGTAAACGGCCATCGCTCTTCTTTTAAATTTATTAATAAGGGTGTTCCTCAAGGAACTGTCCTATCCCCAACACTTTTTCTACTTTTCATTAATGACCTTCTCTCTGTTACTTCATCTCCTATCCACTCCTATGCTGATGACTCCACCCTTCATTACTTTTTCTTACTAGACGCAAGGAATGTTGCCTTGGAGCAGCTGACCTCTGATCTATCTCGTATTTCAAATTGGGGCAGAGAGAACATGGTTGTTTTCAATGCCACAAAAACTCAATTCCTCCATCTCTATACTCGACACAATCTTCCACACAGCTATGATATCTTCTTCGAAAACACTCAACTCAGATCTTCATCTGTTCTTAATATTCTTGGTGTTTGTTTTTCTCGTGATCTTTCTTGGAAAGATCACATTATCTATTTTTCTAAACAAGCTTCTACGAGGTTAGGTTTTCTGAGGCGTCTTCAGTATTTCTTCAATCCCCCCCAGTTGCTTGCACTGTATAGGGGTGTTGTTCGCCCCTATATGGAGTATGCGTCACACATCTTTTATGGTTCCACTCATACAGTTTTCCTTTAGAAGGTTGAGTCTAAGGCATTTCGTCTCATCAACTCTCCTTCTCTCACTAATTCTCTCCAGTCTCTTTTTGTCCGTCGAATCGTTGCGTCACTCTCTCTATGCTATCGCTATTACAATGGACACTGCTCTTCTGAATTCTCTCGTCGCATACCTCCTCCCCTGAGAAGGGCTCGTGCGACTCGACTTTCTACACAATCTCATCCTTTCTCTTTCCAACTCTCTGACCCCAGACTTAACCGCTATGCTCTATACTACATGTACTCTACTGGTAAAGT
>SEYY01007409.1:32500-40000 GCA_009176605.1 Armadillidium nasatum
GTGTAAGTCATAAGAAACTGGGAAAATAGATGGAGAGAATGTGTTCCAGAATTTACCAGTAGAATACATGTAAGACTGAGCATAGCGGTTAAGTCTGGGGCCAGAGAGTTGGACAGAGAAAGGATGAGACTGTGTAGAAAGACGTGTCACAGGAGCTCTCCTCAAAGGTGGAGGTATGCAACAAGAGTTCAGAAGAGCAGTGTCCGTTGTAATAGCGATAGCATAGAGAGAAAGTGACGCAACAATTCGACGGGCAGAAAGAGATTGGAGAGAATTAGTGAGAGTAGGAGAGTTGATAAGACGAAAAGCACTAGACTCCACCTTTTCAAGGAGCTGTATGAGTGGAACCACCACAGATATGCGAGACGTACTCCATACAGGGGCGATAGCATCCCTATGAAGAGAAAGCAACTGGGGTGGTGTGAAGAAGTTCTGAAGGCTCCTCAGAACACCCAGCTTCTTAGAAGCTTGTTTAGAGAGGGAAGTAATGTGATCTTTCCAAAAAAGATCACGAGAAAAAGAAACACCATGAGAATTAAGAAGAGATGAAGGTTTGAGTTGTGTGGAAGATTGTGTCTGGTAAAGAGATGAAGGAATTAAGATTTTAGAGGCATTGAAAACGACCATGGTTTCTCTGCCTCAATTTGAAATGCGAGATAGATAAGAGGTTGGTTGCTCCAAGGTCACCCTCCTTGCGTCTATTAACTGTTGATGGGAGGGGCGCATTTCAAACTAAAAAGAGTAATGAAAGATGAAGTCATCTGGATAGGAGTGGATAGGAGATGAAGTTATAGATAGAAGGTCATTATTGAAAAGCAGAAAAAGTGTTGGTGATAAGACAAACCCTTGAGGAACACCCCTATTAGTAGATTTAAAAGATGAACGGTGGTCGTCTACAACAGTTACTATAGAACGTCCGCAAAGGAAATCAGAGAGAGGGATAGATACCGAAAGAGGAAAGTTTGGAAATCAAAGCTTTGTGCTAGACTATATCGAAAGCTTTCGATATGTATAGCACGACAGCAAAAGAAGAGCAGAAGACCAATAGTTTGAGAGAAGGGAAAGAAGATCACCAGTAGAGCGTTTTTTACGAAAGCTATACTGGCGATCAGAGATAAGATTAGAAGAATTAAGATGTTTCCAAATCTTCCTGTTAAGGACAGATTCGAAAACTTTAGAAGGAACGAAGATTAAAGAAATGGGACGGAAGTTAGAGGGTTGAGATGGGTCCCCCTCTTTCGGCATAGGCTGAATGAGCACACGTTTCCAGCAAGAAAGGAAAGTAGAAGTAGAGAAATAAACGAAATAGTTTTCCAAGGTAGGGTGCAAGCTCCGAAGCACAAGTTTTGAGAACCACAGGAGGGATACCATCAGGCCCGTACGCCTTCTTAGTGTTAAGCTCAGAGAAGAGCATAAATGACGCCTTTAGAAGAAATTACAATTTTAGGCATAAATGAGTTAGAAGGGATTGAAGGAGTTGGAACAGCACAGAATCGTCTAAGGTTAAATTAGAGGCAAATGCTTGAGCGAAGAGTTCAGCTTTAAAGGAAGCAAGACGGCAGTTGAACCGTCAGAAGATACTAGAGGAGGAAAGTGGAAGAAGCAAAGTTAAAGTTGACATTTTTTGAAAAATGCCAGAAAGAACGTGAAGTGAAACCAGAAAGATTATTGCATTTTCTACGGAGAATAGTTTTTAATGATACGAAGGATAGATTTTGCACGATTCCGGGATGAAATATAAGTTGCGTGAGTTTCTGGAGTTTGAAGACGACGGTAGTCCCTGAAGGCAGCATCCCTGCGGCAGATAGCACGAGAACAAGCCGAGTTTAATCAAGGTTTGTTAGGTTTAGTGGAAAGGAAAAAATATGGAATGTAAGCCTCCATTCCAGAGAGAATCATCTCTGTTATGCGCTCTGCACACTCAGAGGAACCCCTCCCACGATACAGTAATCATTCCATGGTAAATCTGAAAAGTACAACCAGTTAGTGGCACCGAAATGCCAGAAACGTCTTCTTGCCGAAGGCTGGGGCCGTTCTTGCGGAAGACTGAGAAGAGACAGGACAAGATACAGAGAAGGTGATCGGATAAATCCAGAGATGGAAAGATTTTAACTGAACAAGGAGAATGATAAGAAGTTGGAAAAGATACAGTATGTTGGGTTCATCACCAAGGAGGTCAGGGATACGGGTACGGAGATGCTCCAACTGCTCAAGGTTGTTCTGGATAGAAAATTGGTAGGCGAGTTCACCAGCTGAATCATGAAAACTAAATGAAAGCTATTGGCGGTGGTTACCATTTAAATCACCTAAAATGATGATTTCGGTGAAAAGAGAAGAAGAAAGAATGTGTTCTATTTTGGAGTGAGGATAGTCGAAGAATTCTTAATAATTTGTAAAGTTAGGAGATAAGTAAACAGAACAAATGAATTTAGTTGTAGAGTTGCAAGAAAGTTTAAGCCATAAAGTAGTAATTTCAGAAGACTCCAAATTAGAGACACGAGAAGAGACAACATCGTTGCGCACATATATGCACAACCTTCGCTTTTGGCTGAAAATTGAGGATAGAGACATTAGGAGGCAACAGGGTAGGGTTTGGTGTCAGATCACTCAGACACCCGAGTTTCAGTTAATTAATTAAAGAAGGTCTTGAAAAAGAAATGTGGTGTTCGACAAAGTGGAGATTAGACAAAAGACCGCGAATGTTGCAGAAATTAATGAAAAAAGAAGACCGTGCACCAGGGCAAGTCGACAACAATTTCTTGGTAGCACCAACCCCATCACAGGAGGTCACCAACTCCCAAGAATCTATCCTTCTTTCTGTGACCTTCTCTTTGATTTCCTTTCCGGTCGTTATATAGCCGTTGTTGTAGACGGCCACTGTTTTTCCTTTCAATGACCTTTCTATTTCTTCATCACCTATCCACTCCTATGCTAATGACTCCACCCTTCACCACTATTTTCAGTTTGAAATACGCCCCTCCTATCAGCAGTTAATTGATGCAAAAAGTGTGGCCTTGGAATAACTTTCTCGTTTTTCAAATTAGGGCAGAGAACACATGGTCGTTTTCAATACCTCAAAAACTCAATTCCTCCATCTTTCTTCCCGACATAACCTTCCACACAACAATGACATCATCTTCGAAAACACCCCGACCCCAGACTACTAGCCTTATAATGTTAATCTTACATGTACTATTCTTGTCAAGTCAGGATCACACATCCTTTATCTGTTTTTCCAAATTCCCCTGACTTGCATTGTTTTTAGCGCCGTGTATCGAGAGATGTCGGCCATTATTTCCCAATTAACGACAAGAATTCCTTCATTTTCATAACTCTGGAGGATATTGGAAGGTCTCTGGCCTTTGCCCACCTGAGGATATATATATATATATATATATATATATATATATATATATATATATATATATATATATATATATATATATATATATATATATATATATATATATATATATATATATATATATATATATATATTGTGTGTGTGTGTATGAAATGTCAGATGCAGCCACCTATAAATTGTACCACTACCCGTTCCTGATATATATATATATATATATATATATATATATATATATATATATATATATATATATATATATATATATATATATATATATATATATATATATATATATATATATATATATATATATATGTACAACCTCTCCCAGGAAGGGTTTTCACCCTGTCAGTGGAACCAGCATCTTTCCCCATTCGCTTGTAGAAGTTCTCCCAGAGCCCTCTAAAAGATCATGTTTTTCGGCTCGTTGGTCTCCATTCTGGTCCATGAGTCTTTTCGAGACTCTCATGTAGGGTTTTTACCCTTTCAGTAGGACCAGCATCGTTTTCAAACTAACCTCTAAACACTCTCTCCCAGGGGTCTTCAAAAGATTGTGCTTCTCCGAGCTATGGCTTCCAATGCTGGTTCTGGAGTAGTTACAAGCCGTTGACAGAGTATTTAGTTCTCTTCACATGATCCGATCCTGTCGTCGATTTTCCAACTCTTGTTTTTAAATTTTAAATTCTTAATTTTTAATTTTTAATATATATATATATATATATATATATATATATATATATATATATATATATATATATATATATATATATATATATATATATATATATATATATATATATATATATATATATATATATATATATATATATATATATATATATTTACAGGAAAGGAGGAACAGGTCGCTCCATCTAAAAGTGACAATATGGAACGATCTGAGAGAAAACTAGACATGAGTAAGCAAAGAGAAAAAGAAATCCAAAGGAAGGGAGTTTAGAGTGTAGCAACGCGTGCTATCAGAAGCCTTGGAGCTCCACCTCACAAGACTTACCGTAGTCCTTAATTGCAGAAGACCTTAAGACATCAAAGTGGGAAAGTGTGTCGCTAATTGATCTCAAGCGTCGAAAGCCATACTGATGACCTGAGAGAAGGGAATGAGACTTCAAATGATCCATTAAATGAGAGTTGAGGAGTTTCAAAAATTTTAAAGAGAACACAAGTGAGAGCGGTAGGACTATAGGACTAGGACTGTATTTAGAAGGGTATCTGCTAAACATATAAGTACTTTCACCACGAAAGTATTAGTATTGAGACATAGAGAGGAAACATCGAGAGTCGAGTTGAACGAAGACAGGCACCACCTCGTACTCGCACTATCTCAGAACACGGGGAATAATGACATATGGGCCACTAGCCTCTCTAACGTTCATAGATTTCAGGATATCAAACACCCAATCATTATTAATTACAGATGGAAACATGGGGCACCTGAGCAATCTAACTAAGAACTATAGTATAATGGTTAGAGTTGCCGATAGGAGTTAAAATGGTGTAGTTATATGTACACACACATCAAGGAGTAGTGGTGAAACATAAGTAGTGTTCAAGAACTGGTTAGGACGATCTGGGATATGTGTGAGTTCCCAAATCAATTGATCCAGATCATTGAAAATAATATATGATTTGGCTTGCTTCTCACCTGTGTCTGTGTGAGAGGAGCCGAGCTTAATTTTCAGTGTGGATTATATATATATATATATATATATATATATATATATATATATATATATATATATATATATATATATATATATATATATATATATATATATATATATATATATATATATATATATATATATATATATATATAATACGCAGAACATCCTCATTAACTGCGCACGCGCTTGTGTGTGTGAAAGAGAGAGAGAGAGAGAGAGAGAGAGAGAGAGAGAGAGAGAGAGAGAGAGAGAGAGAGAGAGAGAGAGAGAGAGAGAGAGAGAGAGAGAGAGAGAGAGCCTATAAAATTTTGAGGAACGTTCTGATAAATCTTAATTCTTGAATTTTTGCACAAGTTTTTAAGAATTATTAAATTCCTTTTCTATTAATTAAATCGTATTAAAACTTTTTTTTCCTCATTTTTAACATTTTCTTTAATACTATCAATATCAATTTTTCTCTCTTATTTAATTATTATTCTTTAAATGTTTTCCCTTTCTCTAATATACATATATATATATATATATATATATATATATATATATATATATATATATATATATATATATATATATATATATATTATATATATATATATATATATATATATATATATATATATATATATATATATATATATATATATATATATATATATATATATATATATATATATATATATATATATATATATATATATATATATATATATATATATTATATATATATATATATATATATATAGTGATGGCATCCGCATCCGCATCGCATCCGCACTTTTGAAAATTCAACATCCGCATCCGCATCCGCACTTTCGAAAATTCATCATCCGCATCTGCATCCGCACTTGACGAAAATTCTAAATTCTCATCCGCATCTTCAAATGAGAAAAATGACATGCGTTCCATCACTAATTTATATATATATATATATATATATATATATATATATATATATATATATATATATATATATATATATATATATATATATATATATATATATATATATATATATATATATATATATATATATATATATATATATATATATATATATATATATATATATATATATATAATTTATGAATATACTTTTCCATTTTAATTTATTCCCAAAGTTCCAAGTGGAAAAAGTATTAATTAACGAGTGTCTCACTAATATCTTCAGACCCACTCTTCATTTTCCTACTGTACCCCCCCAAAAAAAAAATATACTTAAAACTTCTGTTTGTAGGATAACTTACATCTCAACTTAATAGAAATATCCTTACCATAAATGAAGCTACATAAATGAAGCTACAATGCCAGTTCATGCTCATAAATTATAACTCCCTATCAATTTATACTTCTACAGATAATTAACCTCACCCAATGCTTTTCAGATCCTCATTAATTTATTTATTTAAGTGTACCAGCTGAATTGAGGCGTATGTAGGACAAACTGGTTTGCAATTGAAAGTAAGGATTGATAAGCATAGGGGAGTTCCTTTTAGAACAGACCATCCTCTTTGCTCTCCTGTACACTTTGCCATAAAAGACCATGGACATACCCATCCTTTTTCTTCATTAAATTTCTCTGTTCTTCAGTATGCATCTTCCGTTCTTGATCGTAGGATTTTGAAGTTTTATATATAAGAACTCATTGCCCATCTTTAAATGATCAAGTTTCTTCTATTGTCCTTTTCACCTCAATAATGAAGTCTTTTTTCCCAAAATAGTCCAGCCTTTTTATTTTTATATATGTTATTTTAATATTAATATTAATATTATCATTATTATTTTTATTGCAATTATTATTATTTTAAATATCTTATATATAGTTAATGAATTTGTATTTTGATTGTATTTTAAAATAGAAGTTTGTAAAATTTAGTTTGTTCTGAAGATTGACTTATATATGGTATTAAGCGTTCACAATTTATTAAATGTGTATGTGGAAACCCTTAACCTTTAAAATTTGATTAAGGTTTACTAGGAAAGAAGCTATCTCAATTCAGTATTATATATTATATATATATATATATATATATATATATATATATATATATATATATATATATATATATATATATATATATATATATATATATATATATATATATATATATATATATATATATATATATATATATATATATATATATATATATATATATATATATATATATATATATATATATATATATATATATATATATATATATATGGGGAGAGAGGAAAAGTTATTAACATTTATTAGATTTAAAATATATGTTTACTAAATGCAGGCAAATATGTGTTCCTTTGGCGCATGTAATTTACAAAATTTACTATGGTACTACGTATTTAAATTGTCCTCTGACACGAAATCTCTTTTGTGACTTCCCAAGCAAGGCCACACACACAAACACACCTACACACACGCACACACACACACATTCAATCACTCACTCACTCACTCACTCACTCACTCTT
>SEYY01007409.1:42500-50000 GCA_009176605.1 Armadillidium nasatum
CGTTAAGATCGTAGGAAGATCTACAATATATAAAGGATACATCAAACTTATTAACCTACATATTTTATTAAATATTTTTCAAGAAAAAATGAAAAAAAACAAAACAATTTTTAAAGTTCAATTTTTTATGATATGCAAAACTAATCATTTTCCAGTCAAAATTGTCACCGTTCCGCAGTGTATTCGTTCATATATATATATATATATATATATATATATATATATATATATATATATATATATATATATATATATATATATATATATATATATATATATATATATATATATATATATATATATATATATATATATATATATATATATATATATATATATATATATATATATATATATATATATATATATATATATATATGAGCTTAAGTTGCAAATATTGCAGCTAGAATATGATAAAGACAACCCGCCAATTCTGAGATTTCTCTTCGGTCGTAGTAAATGCACAATGTACCTTTTGTTTCTCTCCATTGAAAAACAAATTGCGTAGTATTTTCATCTTTGAATTATGCTCAACAATTGTCAATTTTATACATGTGATCTTTTTGGTCAAATCTGTGAATCTTTTTAGATCGTAACATTTATTTAATCCGGTTTGTAAAATTTTGTATTGGGTTTTGAACTGCTATCTTTGTGACGTCATCACTAGGGATTGATATTTGGTTTTTTTATTTTATTATTCTTTAATATATCATTTGGTATGCAAATCCCGTAACTGGTATAAGAAAATTCAGCAATCAAAAAAATTGAGATATGCGTTTCTATTATTCTGCAATTGTCACAGTTTTGAAATACTATATTTCCTTTCGATATAATTTATATATGTATATTATACGAAGTATATCGTATAATATATATATATATATATATATATTATATATATATATATATATATATATATATATATATATATATATATATAATATATATATATATATATATATATATATATATATATATCGTCGCTGTGAAATCAAACCGTCATATCTGCAAAAATTGAGTTTTTGAGTTTTTGGTGTCAAAAGATTCCTTTTTTTCCCGTCTATTTTTATGTCGAACCGGCATATCGTATAGTTGAATAAAAATCCGTCAGATGACGTTGGGCCGGTATGCATTTACATGTAAAAAGCCCATTTGCGTAAACTTTAAAGCGCTCAGGTGAAAAATATGAATTTTGCAGATATGCCGGTTTGATTTCACAGCGACGATATATATATATATATATATATATATATATATATATATATATATATATATATATATATATATATATATATATATATATATATATATATATATATATATATATATATATATTGAAGCATTTAGTTAGATATGCAACTCTAAGGAAGGAATGACGGTACTAAACTATAGAGAAAGAGAAAAGTCGATTCATTTGAACTTATAAAACCTGCAACGAGTCTTAATGAACTACAACAAAAAATAATTAAATACGATATTAGATCTTTATCACTTTTAGTTAAAATAATAACAAAAAAGAATCATTGTCATTTGAAAATTATATTGTAAATAAATCAGTTAATTTTGTGTTTTCTTAATTGGAAAATTCTCTAAATATTTTGAAGTTTGATGTCATTTATTCCTTTACTAAATTGACTTTTTATTTCAATCAAACTTAATGTTTGTAAATTGTGTTTCTTATTTGAGGATAAAAAACAATAGTTTCTCGTATCCTTTTCTTAGTTTTAAAATTTGTTCAATTTGTTTTCGAGAATCCAATTTAAAAAAAAAAAAAAAAAAAAAAAAAAAAATGTTAAAAAAAAAAAAAAAAAAAAAAAAAAAAAAAAAAAAAAAAAAAAAAAAAAAAAAAAAAAAAAAAAAAAAATTTTGCCACTTGTCCCAACGATTCGTTAAGACAATTTTTGCACTATATATATATATATATAATATATATATATATATATATATATATATATATATATATATATATATATATATATATATATATATATATATATATATTATATATATATATATTAAATAGTATACAAAAATGGAAAGGATAATTTTCTTGCTTTAGAATGGTAATTAATTTTTTGTTTGGAATGTTCTTTCCCTTTACTTTAAAAGAGTCTTAAGTCGGGAAAAGAAATTTCTTTTTATTTGAATTTTACAAAAAATGATAAATTCTTTTGCTGTCATTTGGTGTCACAATTAATGACAAATATTTCTTTGTATATGTTCGATGGTCAGATATTTATGTGTGTTACATATTCGCAGTTTACATAGCAGATACTTTTGTGAATTTTTCCCTCTATCTTGTTACATACTTTGTAAGGAATCTTTTGTCTTTCTAAAATTTCTTTAACTCAGTCATCTTGAAGTCTCTTTTTCCTTTTCTATTATTCACTTAAAGATATATAAAAGGCAAGCAATTTTTAATGAAAATTTAATATATAGTTACTGTTACTTTCAAAATGGCGTTCGCAATTACGAGTTTCCTTTTTAAGGCTTGCATTATACCTGCATCTCTTTCGGAGACAACATAGAAATGAACCCTTACGTCGAAGCGGCAAAGAGACCACTTTCCCTTTTTTTCATTCGAGAAATGGCGTGCATATGAACAGGTTTAATTTGAGATGCAAATTGATTTCAGATGAGGAAACAGAAATAATATAATTTTAAAAATAGATTTAGACTCGTTTCCAAAGTGCTTCTCTTATTGAATCCTCCATAAATTAGTATTCGACGCAATAATTCTTTAAACTTATTCTTAAGGCTTAAAACACCTCCTTAGAGAGGCATTAAATTCGACATTGGAAATACTCGTGTATTTTTATCTTAATCTTCCTTGGGCAGAAAATCGGAACAAAACATCGTGTTTTGTGTTCTCACTCTCATACTTTTATTATTATAACTCTAAATGAAGAATAATCAGATAAAAATCAATCCTCATTTGAAGACTGTGTCGCAAAAAGTCTTATAAATACAAAGCTTGAAAGTATTAGGAAATCTCGTTTATATCAGAAAAAAAATCTTATTTTTATATCTTCCTCTAAAGTTTCATGAAAATCTTGAGAAACAATTGAATCCGAGTAACGAATCGAGTCTTTTCTTCTTCTATAACAACGAATCATATTTATTTCGTCTAAAATAAATTCTAATAAAAAAAAAACATTTAGATATTTCTGTAATCTATTTATACAATGCTACAAGATACCTTCACTCTTTAAAAAAAAAAAAGTCCTACACAAACAAACGCGAGCGCGATGCTCATACCTTTACCTTTTCACGATGTACATTCAAGTGCAGTCATAAATCTTACGTTTCTTTCATGCACACGTTCAAAATCCTACAGAAACAGACTCTAATATTTCATTTGAAAATTATTGAAAAATAAATTCTCTTGACATAAACTAATTTAAACAGTTTTTATATGCAATTTCTCCCCAATTTATTATCAAAATACTATTTTAAACTTTATACATGCCGCTATGTAAACTTATTATACGAGATCAACATATGTGCAAGTCTTCCTTCTTTGCGTCACGTACTAATATGAAAGATACGAACAGACAAGCCGTCAAACAAAATGGAAAATCTAAACAAGTAATAATAATAAAAATAATAATAATAATAATATATAATAATATTATATAATAATATTATAATAATATTAAAATTAATTATAATTATATTATTTTAATTAATAATATTATTAAAATCTAAACAAGTAATAATAATAATAATAATAATATAATTATTATTATAATAATATATTAAAATAATAATATTATTATTATAATTAATTATAATTTATATTATTTTAATTAATAATAATATTAAAATATAAACAAGTAATAATAATAATAATAATAATAATAATAATAATAATAATAATAATAATAATAATAATAATTCAATAAGATAGTGCACTCTTTTTATTGTATTTGAATTTTAAACTTGCCATAAAATTTGACTACAAATCTTTAAGGAAAATTATATATATATATATATATATATATATTATATATATATATATATATATATATATATTATATATATATATATATATATATATATATATATATATATATATATATATATATATATATATATATATATATATATATATATATATATATATATATATATATATATATATATATATATATATATATATATATATATATATATATATATATATATATATAACTATATATATATATATATATATATATATATATATATATATATATATATATATATATATATATATAATATATATATATATATATGCGCTTCAATTGTAAAAGTACTTTCGAATCTAACTAATTTTGAATTTCTCGGATCCAGATCCGAATCCAGCTGATTTTTTAATTTTTCGAATCCGAATCCACCTATTTTTGGATTTTTCAAATCTGAATATGAATCCACAAAATTTGCAATTCTAGAATCCGAATTCGAATTCGCGAAAAAAACCTTCGAATCCGGAATCGGATTCACCTATCGCTGATCGAGCTAATTGGCGGACATTTTTTCGCTTTTTTCGCCAACTATTCTTGGAATGAATCCTGCTTTGACACCGATGATGCTTCGGTGTCCGCCGAAAGAGTGGGAGTCGTGATATCGGATGGGATGAGCAGCTTCATTTCCTCTTTAACTAAATCTTTCTCCGCAAAATCCATGGTTTGATGGCGCCTGCTCTCGTGCTATTCAGGAGAGAGATAGTGTGTATCGAGCATGGAAAAACTACTTTTCTCCTATCACTCTTTCTAATTTTCATTCAGTTCGGAATCGTTGCAGGGATATACTTCGACAGGTCATTCAAAAAGGAAGTGCGTTGACCTCCTTGGTTCTCCTACTGATAAAAATTCCTTGCCTCTTGCCAAAAACATCTCTAACAACTTTTGCAAATCTTCCTTTCCTCCTCTTATTCGATCTGATGGATCTGTAGCTAACACTTCTACTGAAAAGGCTAATCTCTTCGGCCTCTTTTTTTTTTATCTAATTGTACCCTGGATGATTTAGGCATCCATTCTCCTATTACTTCTTCTCTTAGGTGTCCCATGTCTTTACCCGTGATTTCATATGATCAGATGCATGGGACCGTGAAATCTATGAACATAAGGAAGGCAAGTGGCCCGGATGGCATTCCTTCTCGTGTTCTGAGGGAATGTGTTTCTTAGCTGTCGCCTGTCCTTGTTCAACTGTACTCTCTTTACCTTAATACTAATACTTTTCCTATGTGCTGGAAGCGCGCATATGTTCAGCCGATACCAAAAAAGGAAGCCGCTCTGAACCTTTTAACTATCGTCATATTGCTCTTACTTGAATTCTATCTAAAGTTTTTGAAACTCTCCACAACTCTCATTTCCTGGATCATTTGGAGTCTCTCTGCCTTCTCTCAGATCACCAGTATGGCTTTCGTCACTCGAGGTTTACTGGTGACATTCTTTCTAATCTGACTGATATATGGGACTACGGGGAGTCTTGTGTGGTGGAGCTTGACATATCCAAGGCTTTTGACCGGGTATGGCATGCGTCGCTGCTCTCTAAGTTCCCTTCCTTTAGGTTTCCTCTTTCTCTTTGCTTACTCATTAAGCATTCCTCTCAAATCGCTCCATATCAGCACTTGTTGATAGAGCGACTTCTACTTTCCCTTTTAATTGTGGTGTTCCTCAATGTCAGTTCTATCTCCTACTTTATTCTTACTTTTCATTAATGACTTCCTCAGCTGTACTTCTAACTTTGTTCATTATTATGCAGACGACTCAATTCTCCATTCTTCTACGCATTTCAAATCTGCTCCCTCTTTGCTTCTAGAGTTGCTTCTCGTCTTCAACTTTCCGATTCCATTCTTTCCGATCTGGATGCGATTTCCCGGTGGGGCCACCGCAACCTTTTAAAATTCAACTCTTTGAAAACTTAACTTCACATCTCTCAAAAACACCTCCCAACTTTCCTATCTCCTTCGGCGACTCTCCCGTCTCACCTGTGAAAAAACAAATATTCTTGGTCTGAACATAAACAGTAAATTATATTGGAAACTTCATATCACTACGGTTGCTAAGGTGGCCTCTAAAAAGCTGATAGTTCTGTTCAGATTGCGGGATTTTTATTTTATTTTAAGCAATTACTCCAATTATATAAGAGTCTTTTCCGTCGTTGCATGGAGTACTGTTCTCTCATTTGTTGTGGTTCTGGTTCCACCCTTCTTTTGGATAAGGTTGAAGTATAAGGATAAAAGACTTACAAACTGTTCCCTACTTTCAAACTCATTTGACTCTCTTTCCCTGACAGGTGACGTTGGCCCACTCTCTTTTCTATAAGGTAATACAACGGCTGGTACTCGAGAGAGTTGACCTCTCTCATTCCACCACCAACACAAGGGTGACTTGCTTGCACCGGAGCTTTGTGTGAGCATTTCAAACTCAAGGCTTGCACGTTGTGGTACCTACTCCTTTCCAGTCACACACACACACACACACACACACACACACACACACACACACACACACACACACACACACACACACACACACACACATATATATATATATATATATATATATATTATATATATATATATATATATATATATATATATTATATATATATATATATATATATTAGGGTGGATCAAAAAAACTTTTCGAGAAACTATGGTGTGCACGGACATCAGGACGATAATGTAACATTAAATGTCAAATTATACGGTTGCGCAACCCCCCCTACACCTCGCACATCACACACCCCTCCCTTAAAAATTAGAACAATAAATAACAATACGTCTTTCTTTTAGCATTGGCTTAGAGGCCGATAATAAGGTATAGGACATGTTGTTACACGCGCATACATCAAAAAAGTACACAAAAATACCCTTCACAAACCCTCATTCCTTGAACTTTAAAGGAAAATGAAAAAGAATTCAACAATACTTATAAATTTCATCCCTTTATTTTTACTTAGACTATATATATATATATATATATATATATATATATATATATATATATATATATATATATATATATATATATTATATATATATATATATATATATATATATATATATATACGTTAGGTATGATTATAAATAAAATATAAAACAAAGTTAACATACAAATTTCAAAAATAAGGAAAAAAATGAGCGAACTTTTTAGCATTTATCTTTTTATAAATCTAAGTAGCTATTGGGACCAGTGTTTTTTACTGTCGAATTCTTTAAGTTCTTTTCTGGTCTGTATTACATTCAAAATATACTCATGTCTGTTTTCATATTCAATTCTTCCTTGTGACGTTTGTATAACTATTTATGCATGCTCTACACCCTGACTGTGGCATGGAAGCAAAACAGTGTTAATTGGCTCATTTACAAAGTGTTTCATTTCTCAATTGTTAAATTGACAAATAAAAGAATTTCCTTTTCCCAATCAATAACTTTAAAGTTTGGTGTTTTAGACAGTTCAAAAACTCTTGCATTGGAATTCCTTGCTCTAACTTATATAATTCGTTGAA
>SEYY01007409.1:60000-62500 GCA_009176605.1 Armadillidium nasatum
AGTCATTTAAAGTTCGTGTATATATATATATATATATATATATATATATATATATATATATATATATATATATATATATATATATATATATATATATATATATATATATATATATATATATATATATATATATATATATATATATACCTTTAAAATATTTGCTGCAATTATATTAGTCATCTAGTTCAATACCTTCATTACTTAAACTAAAATATGATTTAATATTTATTAAATTTTCCATTTTTATGTACACATTATTACCAAATAACCTTACTATTGGATAGGGACCATGGTACACTACTCTTGTTTGTTTTCGCTATATCGTTGGTTTTTCACAAATTTTTTTTTTTTTTTTTTTTTTTTTTTTTTTTTTTTTTTTTTTTTTTTTTTTTTTACAGAAAATTCTGGATGTAGAGGGAGTCCCAAGAATAAGTACAACTTTTCTGCGTATGTCCTTATTGAAAGTGGGAATGAGGACTCTACTTGCTCTACTAAGGCTCCAGGGGGAGATGGGTTTTGATCCATCATTATGATAGCAGGGGTGATTCCTTCTAAATTCAATGGGGCAGTTTTTAAACATAAAGTCCAACCAATAATTTTGTTCAACTCATCTAACAGCACGGCTCGCAGAGACCTCAGTAGGGTTCTATGTGAGTGTTTAATGAGGTCATTACTCCGAGGGGGTATAGGCAGAACTAAAGTTTTGTCAGGATCCTAACTCCTCACAAACACTTTAGAATAAATCAGAGGTAATCTGTCCTTCACGATCGCAAACATAAGTTCCTACAACTCCAGCTATTGGTATTAATTCTCTGTAATTATTTCCTAATTGTAAAGGTTTTAATATTTTTTAAGGAGAAAGCAAAGAGATGGCAAGAGAACCTATCAAATAAAGCTAAAAGATATTTATAGTTTTTTCATGAAGGCATTTTAAGAATGTCAATATGGACCACCTGAAATTTTGCAGATACCGTCCTATAAGATTCATACGGTGGACTTATTTTGCGTAGAGTTTTAGTCCTATGATATGAATCACAATTTAGAAAAAAAACTGCTTTATGTACTTTGGTATATCTTTCCATACAAAGCGCTTTCTAAGATGCCAGAGTTTTCTTGACTCCGAAATGCCTAAGAGAATGTGAATAAGAGATAATAGGGATAATGATAGATTCTGGAACAAAGATACGAGGTGAGAGTGAAATATTCATTGGCAACCAAGGAGCCTAGGTCATTTTTATAGTATTAGTTTTGCTTAGTTAGCTTAATCTAAATTTATTCTTCGTGACACCAAAAACTCTTTTTCTCCTTCGTAAATACAATAATCTTTCTGGTTCCTCTTCCTCTCAGCCTATCTGGCACTTTGCAAAAAAAAAAAAAAAATGTAAACTCTAATTTTGTTTCTTCCTCTTTTTCTTCTCTAGTATCTTCTGACGGCACAACTACCGTTTTATCTTCTACTAAAGCGGAACTCTTTCATCAGACTTTTGTCTCTAACTCTACCGTAGACGATTCCGGAGCTATTCCTCCCTCATCTACTTCCAACTGATTTATTCCTTATATTGTAATTTCTTCTAAAGATGTCATTTCTGCTCTCTCTGAGCTTAATACTAAGAAGGTGAAGGCCCTGACGGTATCCTCCTGCGGTTCTCAAAACTTGTCTTCTGAGCTTGCACCCTGCCTTGGTAAACTATTTCGTCTGCCTTTCCACGTCAACCTTGGAAACGTGCCCTCATTCAGCCTGTGCCGAAGAAGGGAGATCTTTGGTATTTCTGTGGTTCTTTCGCTGTGGCGCTAAACATATCAAAAGCTTTCGATAGAGTCTGACACAAAGCTTTGATTTCTAAACTTCACACTTTCGGAATCTAAACTTCCCTCTGTGACCTTTTATCTAATTTCCTTTCCGGTCGTTTTATAGAAGCTGTTGTATATGGTCACCGTTCTCCCTTTAAATCTATAAATAGTGGTGTTCCTCAGGGATCTGTCCTATCTCCAAATCTTTTTCTACTTTTCATTAATTATCTTATCTCAATTACTCTATCACTTATCCACTCATATGCTGATGACTCCACCCTTCACTACTCCTTTCAGTTTGAAAGATGCCTCTCCCAACAGCAGTTAATTGATGAAAGAAGTGTGGCCTTGGAGCAACTGACCTCTGATCTTTCTCGTATTTCAAATTGGGAGAGAGAAAGCATAATCGTTTTCAATGTCTCAAAAACTCAAATTCATCCATCTCTCTACTCGACATAACCTTCCACACAACTATGATTTCTTCTTCTTCTTAATATTATCGGTGTATCTTTTCTCGTGATTTTTCTTAGAAAATCGAATTAATTCTCTTTCTAAACAAGCTTCTAAGAGGTTAGTTGTTCTGAGGCGTCTTCGTAATTTCTTCACGCTATTCCAGTTGCTTGCTCTCTATGGGGGTGTTGTTCGCCCACATATAGAATATGCTTCACACATCTGGGGTGGTTCTACTCATACAGCTCTCCTTGAAAAG
>SEYY01007409.1:67500-70000 GCA_009176605.1 Armadillidium nasatum
TATTTTTTTTATTTCTAATAATAATAGTCACTTATTTATTTTTCTATACTATAATTGCTAATATTTTTTAATGTTGATTTTTATTTTATCTATTGAACCATCTCATAAAAGAGAAACTAAATCTTATTAATCACACCACCTTTTCTTAGTTCAAAAGAGATTCTCTTTCTTTGAAAAATTACGCTAAGATTTTTATTTTTTTCATTTTTTGTCTGGACTTTCCCAATGTTAGAACATCCACTTGCCTAATTAATGTATTGTTTTATTTCTTTCGTCATAGCTTTTTTTTTTTTTTTTTTATCTTCATTACGTTACCGAAATCTTCAAACTGGAGAATATTATTAGCTTTTATCTTCTTCAGCCATATTTTCTCATTTAAATTTTCAAGAAACATTTTCGTATCCCTTCACTAAATTAAAAACTGAATGATATATTTTTGAACTCATTCACATTTTTTATCTTTTTTCCTTATATCTTCGATCTTCTTAGAGATGAACCTTACGTTAATCATTCCACTAATACTGTTATCTTTTCTCAATGGGATATCTTCGATCATCTAACTTCAGAAGGAGATTTTTGGTTGGGATGAAAATGAAAAGATGTCGAATTTTTAAAAATCATTTATTTTTTGTTTCATTAAATTTCTTCCTAGTTTTATCCTTTTAAAGAAAAGAACCAAAGACATTTTTTTTGTAATTCAAGTCAAACATAAGGAACATTAAGCAACTTTATTGAAACAATAAAAATAATTTTTTAACAAATTTGCTTCGACATTCACTACTCCTTTGACTCCTATATGAAATAGGATCCCACAAAAGTTAAAATTTTCAATCAGAGATTGTAAAATGCAGAGTAGCATGTATTTGTATATGAATGTTACTTTTATTCATCTAGCTCTTAAAAAAATAATCGGAAACAAGGGGAAAAATTTGCAATTCTAACATAAGCGCTTGACACATGGCATACACGGTAGATTAAAAAAAGTGTTAATTCACGAAACTCACATGACCCTGTGCACCTTCCGTTTGTCCATTAACCTGAAGATGGATTCTAAAAGTTCCCCGATTTGAAAATAAATTAGCTTTTTTCCTTTGCTTATTTTCCTGTTACTCTTTGGTTGAATGAGTGTAAGGGTTTCGGTTATGATTCGCCATCTCATCTTGCTGTTTGCGACCACTTTGATTTCCATCCAGCTTTTCTCAATTCTCTCTGCTTCCTTCAGAAGTGATCTCCATTTAAATGCTGATTTTCCTCTCTTTTCTCCCCTTTTTGGACTCCATATCAATTGCATTCCTTGCCAAATATCCCTGTAGTCTTCTCAACACGTGCCCTACTCATTCTGCCTCCTTCTCCTCAAAATCTGTTGAAAACAGAGAAGAAGCCATATCAGATGCGCCAAAGTAACTGTTGTCGGTTCTCAAACTATCTTTAAAAAGTGCTTCAGCAAGAAAAGGTTCGTCAGACTGTGTAGGAAGCTGCCTGCATAAGAAATGGGAGCGAATGGGTCTCAGGCGAGATATGCAGGTTTGCACATTCTTGTGTGTTTCTTAACCTAGAGTTAATTTTCCTCAAATACTGAATCTATGATACATGATGATGAAAAATAACTCAATCTTCTGAATGAGAAGCTACACCGACTTTATTAAAGTTAACTCATTCTTTCATAATAAAGAAGACTTTCCTTATACGTACCGTAAATGTTTGTGTGTGTGTATGTGTGCGTGTTAGTTTTTACATCATTGTCTTTTAAAATATAATTGGAAATTGATGTCTAGCAGTGATTAATGTTTAGCTTCATCGATTTCCTTTTTTTCCATCCAAATAATTAAAAATAAGCGAAATTTTATGACATGGAATCTAATTAAATATTCATCTTTAATCATGGAAAATAATGTGAATATAAGACACACCAAATGAGCCACTTCTTCATGCTATATATATATATATATATATATATATATATATATATATATATATATATATATATATATATATATATATATATATATATATATATATATATATATATATATATATATATATATATATATATATATATATATATATATATATATATATATATATATATATATATATATATATATATATATATATATATTAATATTATTATATATATATATATATATATATATATATATATATATATATATATATATATATATATATATATATATATATATATATATATATATATATATATATATATATATATATATATATATATATATATATATATATATATATATACTATATATATATAACATCATATTTAAAGTTTGCTATCGGGAACCGAACCCGGGCCCTATAAACGATAGAGTTTTACCTCTACGCTATGACGGTTCTAAAGAGAAATCCGAAGAGGAGGCTAATGAATAACTTTAAACTTGATTGAAGTCTTTAAATGTTCATTATCTCTTGAAGAGACACTTCTACTCTTTCTTTAAATTATCTCTACGAATGTTCTCACTGGACTTCTCTT
>SEYY01007409.1:75000-76598 GCA_009176605.1 Armadillidium nasatum
TTTGCAACCTAACCACTTAATAATGAAGAGTGCTATATATATATATATATAAAAAAAAAAAAAAAAAAAAAAAAAAAAAAAAAAAAAAAAATATATATATATATTATATATATATATATAATTATATATAATAATATATATATATATATATATATATATATATATGTCAGACTTCGGTTTAAACCACATAAATATTTAAAAAACTACTGAACTTCTGGTTGCCTGTCCGGAATAGCCTCTTTCAGAAGCTAGGAAGAATTCATTTTGAAATATATTCTTTCCTTATAAACAATTAATAATGGATCTTGATGAACTGTTCCGACTATGCTTTTGCTTTGCCTTAGAAATTAATGGAAAAGAAGCGATAGAGTTTGTCCAAAAAATGTTAGAAAGAGAAGATAGTGAAAAAGAAAATGAAAGGGAAGCTCTGGAAAGAGAGAAAGAAAGAGCGCATGAAATTAGGATGATGGAGATACGATTGGGAATCACCAGTAAATTAGATGAGAATATTGAAAAATTGCACAGCGAAAAGAACAAATCAGCGGGTGGAGAAAGAAATATTGAAGAGGAAAAGAAATCAAAAATTGAACTAGCTGAATCAAATCAAGAATTGAATCAAAAATTGAACTAGCTGAATCAAATCAAGAAGTGAATTTTCTCAACAAATAACTTCTGGTCAGGAATCTCCCATGAAAGGAGAGAATTTTTCTTCTCAACCCGAAATTTCTACTGAGAGGGAAACATCGTCATCTCAGGATCTATTTTCTCAGACTGAAATTTTTGCCGAGAGGGAAGTAACTTTATCGCGAGATATATCCGTTTCGCCTGCATTTTCTTCTCGCTCTAATAAATTTGAGCATAGCGGAACTCCAATTCCAAAATGGGAAAGTGTAGATACACGAGAGACTGAAGAGGGAGGCTGTTATGATGAGATAACTATTTCCTCCGGAAAGGAATTACGAGTTGAACAACCAAAAGTAGCTTTAACCGATAACATGGAAAAGATAGATGCTTCTGTGTCGAGTGATGAACAAGGCTTAGTAAACACTCCTGTGGAAAGTGAGAAAAATAAAGTTACTGAAAAGCGTTGTTGGAAGCCCTATGTTCGAGTAAAATTAGAAGAAGAAAGTATGCTGGAAGAAGGAGAAGTATCAGATAACTCTGTTACATCCTCTAATAATAACAAACAAATGAAAGAAACGGTAGTTATAAAATCAGAGGAAGAGGACTCATCGCAAAATGGTGCCTCTATCATCAAACGAAGAAAGTTAGGAACTATTCAATCAAAAAATTCTATTAGTGCGCTGAATGAATTTTATCTAAGATTAGAATATAAAGTAATAAGCCAACCAGGTCCTCCACATGACCCAACGTTTACAATCGCATTAGAGTTAAATAGTCAACATTTTGAAGTTTCTGGTAGAAGTAAAAAGCATGCAAAACATTTGACTGCTGAATCTGCTTTGAGATATTTGGTGCAGTTCCGAAATGAGAATGATGTGGTTCAAATCCTTGGAAGTAATTATTCTAAGAGGGTCGAATTTGCTGAAGACAGTTCTGCATGTAATATCAGCTCATCTCCCGAATTTAAAGAGTCG
>SEYY01007410.1:10000-12500 GCA_009176605.1 Armadillidium nasatum
GGTAAAATAAATAATATATATATAATATATATATATATATATATATATATATATATATATATATATATATATATAATATATATATATATATATATATATATATATATATATATATAATATATATAATATAATTATATATTAAATTATATATTTTTTAATTTATTAAATTAAAAAAAAGAAAAAATGCAACCAAAAAGTTGCGTTGCTCCTCAAATTTTTTTTTTTTATTTTTAAATAATTTGAAAAAAAAAAAAAGGAGGGAGGAGTTTCGTCCCCTCCCCCATAAAAAAAAAAATTACATTCCTAATTCAAGGATTACCGAAAAAAAAGCTACAAATTTATTTTAGCTATTTTTCCGCTAAATTAACCACTAAGAAAACACTAAAGAAAAACACACACACACACAAATACACACATACACACATACACACATACACACACACACACTTCAAAACACTTCTCATCAAAATGAAACCTCATTGACCATAAAGATTCTAATACTAATAAAATCAAATCCTTCGATAGGAAAAAACAACAACTCCTAATATATATATATATATATATATATATATATATATATATATATATATATATATATATATATATATATATATATATATATATATATATATATATATATATATAGTGATATATGTGACATCCTCTTTCGCATCCGCATCCACATCCGCTTTCACATCAGTAATATATATTGTAAATTGATTAACCCTGTGGTATGAGATTTCAACAAAGTGTTAGATGTAGAGAAGATGAAATTATGAAGATAGAAGAGTTGCAAGAGTTTTAGAAGAGTTGAAAGAGTTAGAAGAATTGCAAGAGTTAGAGGAGAGTTGCACGAGTTATTAAAGAGTTGCAAGAGTTTTATAAGAGTTGCAGGAGTTAGAAGAATTGCAAGAGTTAGAGGAGAGTTGCAAGAGTTTTAGAAGAGTTGCAGGAGTTAGAAGAATTTCAAGAGTTAGAGGAGAGTTGCAAGAGTTATTGAAGAGTTGCAAGAGTTCTTGAAAAGTTGCAAGAGTTAGAAGAATTGCAAGAGTTACTGAAGAGCTGCAAGAGTTATTAAAGAATTGCAAGAGGTCTAGAAGAGTTGCATAATTCAGAAGAATTACAAGAGCTATAGGAGAGTTGCAAGAGGTATTGAAGAGATGCAAGAGTTATTGAAGAGTTGCAAGATATATATATATATATATATATATATATATATATATATATATATATATATATATATATATATATATATATATATATATATATATATATATATATATATATATATATATTATATATATAATATATATATATATATAATATATATATATATATATATATATATATATAATATAATATATATATATATATATATATATATATATATATATATATATATATATATATATATATATATATATATATATATATATATATATATATATATATATATATATATATATATATATATATATATATATATATATATATATATATATATATATATATATATATATGTATATATTATTTAAATTATAAAGTACACAACACGCAGAAATATATATATATATATATATATATATATATATTATATATATATATATATATATATATAATATATATATAATATATATATATATATATATATGTATATATATATATATATATATATATATATATATATATTATATATATATATATATATATATATATATATATATATATTATATATATATATATATATATATATATATATATATATATATATATATATATATATATATATATATATATATATATATATATATATATATATATATATATATATATATAAATATATATATATATATATTATTCTTTTAGTTATTACAATTTAAAAAAAAAAGAAAATTATTCTCAATAAAAATTAACCTATTAATGAAAAAAATAAGTTTAAATCTGGTCGTAACGAAGACTTTTAAACAAAGAATAATTCTTTTTTAAAGTTATAAAAGAATTTTTAAAACAATAAAAGATATTCGAAACTCTTGTAACTTCTCTACATGAGTTATACAAGTTACTCAGTAAGTAACGTAACTTTCGTAACAAACTTTCTGTTTCTGAAAAATCAATACAGATTTTCGTAACAAATTTCAATTGTGAAGTGCGTTGTCTATCATTTGATAGGAATTTTATTTATCTAATAGGACGTTGCGATACTAATGATATCGGTATCGATATTCACTCAGAAATAAAAAAAAGTTTTACAACGACACAGTTCTCAAATCCTCTCTTCCTACCCCCAACCCTCCAACCATCAATGTAAAAACTTCCGTCTCCCCCCAATACCCATTTTCCCCAAAGTAAAATCTTAAGTTTGCGGTGTCGCTTTTGCATTAAGTTTGCTCATTATTAAATAGGTAGAATCGATACTGATTCCGATTAAGTTTTATGTCGTTTTCTCTTCCAACTTTCCTCATTAGTAATCGATGAAGTTGGAGAGACGATGTGAAACCGC
>SEYY01007410.1:25000-27465 GCA_009176605.1 Armadillidium nasatum
CAACCCTTACTACTGTAGGGAAATCAAAGCTTTGTGCCAGACTCTATCGAAACCTTTCATGTAAATTGATAGAACTATCAGAAAGGAAATCAGAGAAAAGACTACAGAGAGAAGGAGAGATTCCGAAAGAGGGAAGTTTGGAAATCAAAGCTTAGTGCCAGACTCTATCGAAAGCTTTCATGTAAATTGATAGAACGACCGGAAAGGAAATCAGAGAGAAGGATAGATTCCAAAAGAGAGAAGTTTGAAAATGAAAGCTTTATGCCAGACTCTATCGAAAGCTTTCATGTAAATTGATAGAACTATCAGAAAGGAAATCAGAGAAAAGACTACAGAGAGAGAAGGATAGATTCCGAAAGAGGGAAGTTTGGAAATTAAAGCTTTGGCCAGACTCTATTGAAATCTTACGATAGATCGAGAGCGAAAGCCAAATATTCACCGATATGCCGAAGAGCAGAGGATGAAGAGTCAGAGAGAAGGAAAAGAAGGTCACCATTATCTCTAAACAATAACAAATCTGTCATCGTTATTTTTCTCACGTAAATTAATGCTCCATCTTGACTAAACAATTTTTCTCTTTTCACGTGAATTTTAATAAATATGTTTCGGAAATATTTTAAAGTGCAATAAAATTATCATTGAAATTAAGATTAATTAACTCACATTCAGCCCTCAATCACTTCATCTCAAGAAATTTTAATCTTTTCCTCGTCTGAACATTCATCATCCATGTTTCATATCTATATATTACAGATGGCAGACATATATTCTCAAGCATTCTTACTTTTATTTCCTTCTGTATACTCCACGTCTTTCATATATATATATATATATATTATATATATATATATATATATATATATATATTATATATATATATATATATATATATATATATATATATATATATATATATATATATATATATATATATATATATATATATATATATATATATATATATATATATATATATATATATATATATATATATATATATATATATATATATATATATATATATATATATATATATATATATATATATATATATATATATATATATATATATATATATATATATATATATATATATATATATATATATATATATATATATATATATATATATATATATATATCCATACACATCATTACATTATATGTAGATAATTCCTCCCCCCCACTTCCCCCCCAAAAAAAATAGTATTCAAAAGTATTAAAAAAATTCCTATTTCAAATTCAAATCTTTGTAGCTCCACACCATAAAGAAAGAAAGAAAAAGTAGATCAATGCGTTCTTTTTTTTAATATAAATATATATTTGGAAAAACCTATAAAATAACAATAAGTAAAATGAGTTTGAAAAAAAAAAAAAACTTGGGTAAAATAAAAAGAATCGGAAAAAACAGCGCAAAAAAAAAAAAAAAAAAAGGAATAGAAAAAAAAACCTTAAAAAAAAAACAAAAAACAAAATAACTAATTTAATAAATGGAACGAAACTATTTTGAGTCTTATGATTTGATGTTATCAATGCAAAAATTGATTAAAATGATAGAATTTGATTGTCTGACTTACATACACACATCCAAACACACACATGCACACACACAAACACAAATGACAAGCCACCTTAATACACCCTCCTCCACTCTGCTCCTCCTCCATTCATTCAACACACACACACACACACACACACAATATATATATATATATATATATATATATATATATATATATATATATATATATATATATATATATATATATATATATTTATATATATAACAATAGCTTAGAACCACATACTTCTAAAATCTAAAAAGATTGCTCAAAATGGTTTATAATTTCGTAAACCATTTGAAATTGTTAAATAGTTACTTTCAATCTGCAATTATACCAATAACAACTCACAAACAACCATTCTAATTATTATAATTGGTATTATTATCAGTTATTATTATAATTACTATTTTCTAACTATTATTTTTATTGTTATTATTCTTTATATAACTATTATTATAAATTTATAATTATTATTATTATTATTTATTATTATTATTATTATTATTATTGTTATTATTATTATTATCATTATTATTATTATTATTATTATTGTTATTAATATTATTATAATTATTATTATTTTTATTATATTTTTATTTATTTTTTTAATAAAATTTTTATAATATATTTTATATGCTTTTAATTATAAATATTACCTTGCGATATCTAAATATTCTTAAAGTGTTTGTGAAATTATAACAGAATTTATAAGTTATTTCAAAATATTAATCCTAATAATATAAAGTATGATAAATATTTTTAATTTATTATTATTTATTATTATTATTTATTAAATTTATTATGATATTATGTCATAATATTTTATATATTAATATTTAAATATTTTAAGAGACATGGATGTTATTGGGGATGCATGTTGGATTTGCATTTTAGGACAGT
>SEYY01007411.1:7500-10000 GCA_009176605.1 Armadillidium nasatum
TTAATACTTCAATAGTAATCTTTTTAAGTAATTGTTGTAGCTGAAGATGCTAAATTAATAATTGTTAATTTATTTTCTGGTAAGATAAGTTAGAGTGAACGTATTGATAATTGTATAATACAAAAGTCTTTTAAAAGATTTTGATGAAACTTATACAAAACAGGCAAAACAGATTCATTTTCCAATGAAGTACGAACACAGAATGATCGGCGAACAAAGCTTGTAACAATTTGCTGTTAATGTGTTCCCCTCTATAATTTTTAAATTATTATTTAAAATTATTTTCAATTATTTTTAAATTTTTTTTAATTATTTTTAATTCTTTTTTAATTTTTAAATTACTTTAATTATTTTTAATTTTTTAAATTATTTTTTAATATTTTGAGAGAGAAAGGGGAGATGGGAAGGAAGGGGCCAGATAGGATACCTTATAGGGGCGGGGCCCCTGGGGGTGACACACTGGAACCTCACTCCAGCGTCCCAGGGTTGACAATATTGCCTCACTACTACTACTGTTGATATGTGGGGGTGAGAGCTTATAAATTCTTTTAGTTTGAAGATACATCAGAACTTACAGAATAGTTTTTTTTTCAGAGGCGGAATTAGTTGCAATTCTAACCATTTTAGAATGGAGATAACTTTCTACAAATTCTTTTTTTTAAATCTATTTTTGAAGAACCAAAAGGAAAACTAAAAAATCTAAAATCTGTGAATTAGCAAAAGATTCAAATTTTTGGCAAAAATAAATTTCCTATTATTATTATCATTATTATTATTTTTATTATTATTATTATTATTATTATTATTATTATTATTATTATTATTATTATTATTATTATTATTATTATTATTATTATTATTATTATTATTATTATATTATTATTATTATTATTATTATTATTATTATTATTATTATTATTATTATTATTATTATTATTATTATTATTATTATTATTATTATTATTATTATTATTATTATTATTAATCTCTCTCTCTCTCTCACCATCCATCCTGTTAGGATCACTCCTGTCAGGCGATTATTAATATTATTAATATTATTATTATTAATATTATTATTATTATTATTATTATTATTATTATTATTATTATTATTATTATTATTATAAATGTAATAATTAAGTAAAACTTTAGACAAAAGTAATGGTACAAACCTGCCAAACAGTAAAGATCTTTTTCAAAAGGAAAGGAGTCGTTTGCAAAAGATAATTAGGAGTAAAATCTTGAAAATCAAGAAGAACTGCAACACCGATGACACTTTGTTGCAAATCTTCCTCTATCAGCAAATCCAAAATAATATGGACCACTTTAACCATTTCATCCATGGATGTGGTGTTTGTGTTATGCTTATCAGGTCGAATGAGAATTACCTTACGACCTTTCTCGTCATATCCAGGGAGAGGAAGAAATTCTCTGTCAATAAGGAAAAAATTTAATAAATTAACACTTGTAAAATGATTCAACTGATCTTTCTGTTTGTTTTAGTTAGATTCAAAAGATATGAAAGAAGAAGAAATAAAGTTAGAGGGGAGTAAAAAAACTTGCATAAACTTAATAATTAATAAAAACAGAAAGAACTTTAAAATTTCTTTAATAATTCAATTCCATTTACATAACTTTATTGTAAAATAATAATAATATTAATAATAATAATAATAATAATAATAATAATAATAATAATAATAATAATAATAATAATAATAATAATAATAATAATAATAATAATAATAATAATAATAATAATAATAATAATAATAATAATAATAATAATAATAATAATAATAATTAATAGTATAAATAATATTGCAAGGTTTTTGATTACCCCAAGCTGAGAATTTCTGCCATTTTCGGGTCAAGAGGATCTCGATTTGAGAACCATTCAGGAGTGAGGTTTTTGCAGGTGTAAAACATGTCAAGTTTTTTTTTCGTGTTTTCCAAAGAAAATTTACAGCCTCTCAAAAAGCGAAGAATTGTCCAGTCATCTGAAAAACAAATCATTTACAATAATTTGGGGGAAAAAAAATTAAAAATAAAAATTAAAAAGAAAGTAGTAAAACAATTCTGTACAGGTCTTTAAAGGTCAAGAAAGTAGGTCACGTGAGTTGAGAAAATTTTATCAGTTGAGATTTGGCATAAATAATTTTTTTTTTAATGCAAGATTTGTTATTTAATGACTTTGATTATCTTACCTGTTCTGGCAGTGATATGAGGTTGTTTCTGAAGCCATTCTCTAATGTATTCAATATCTTTCTGTCTCCTTTCAGGGTCTTCATGAAGTTCTTCCTTGGCGATCTTCAAAAGCTCAGGACTTAGGTCAAACGGATTTATCATATTTCTTTTCCTTTGTTTACTGAGTTATAGCTATGTTAATAATAATAATAATAATAATAATAATAATAATAATAATAATAATAATAATATAATAATAATAATAATAATAATAATAATAATAATAATAATAATAATAATAATAATAAAAATA
>SEYY01007412.1:5000-10000 GCA_009176605.1 Armadillidium nasatum
ACATTCCTGTGGTGGATAGCGCGATAACAAGCAGA
Source organism: Armadillidium nasatum (assembly GCA_009176605.1). Lineage (NCBI taxonomy): Eukaryota > Metazoa > Arthropoda > Malacostraca > Isopoda > Armadillidiidae > Armadillidium > Armadillidium nasatum. The sequence continues at coordinate 5,036 of SEYY01007412.1, forward strand.
GTTAAACCAAGGTTTGTATGGTTTAGTAGAAGGGAAAGAAAATGGGATGTAATCACCTCGGTAATGCATTCTGCACACTCCGAGGGACCCCTCCCCTGGTGGCAATAATCATTCCAAGGGAAATCTAAGAAGTACTACCGCAAGTCCGACCAACTTGCGGTACCGAAATGCCCCAAACGTTTCCTATCAATAGAAAGGGGTTTTTCCTGTAGGAAACTTGAAGAGATAGAAATGGACACGGAGATAAGAAAGTGATTGGAGGAAACCAGAGGAGGAAAGAATTTAACCGTTTAAGGAGAAGGATTAGAAGTTAGAGAAAGATCACGAATGTTGGGTTCATCTCCAAGACGATCATGGATATGAGTAGGGAGCTGCACCAACTGCTCAAGGTCGTTTTGGATAGCGAAATGGAAGGCACGTTCACCTGCTGTATCATGAGAGTTAGAAGAAAGCCATTGGCGGTGGTGAACATTGAAATCACCTAATATGATGATTTCAGAGAAAGGAGAAGAAGAGAGAATGTGCTCTATTTTGGAGTTTAAATAGTTTAAGAATGTAGGATAGTCAAAAGAATTAGGAGATAAATAAACAGAACAAATGAATTTAGTCGTAGAATGGCAGGAGAGCCTAAGCCATAAGGTGGAAAACTCGGAAGACTCCAAATTAGAGACACGAGAACAAACGACATCGTTGGGCACGTATGCACAACAATCGCCTTTGGCTGAAAATTGAGGATAGAGACAGTAGGAGGAAACAAATAGGGTTTGCTATCAGAACGCTCAAACATCCGAGTTTCGATCAAGAATAAGAGGTGAAATCTAGAAGAAGAGAGGTGATGTTCAACAAAGTGGAAATTAGAGTGCAGACCGCGAATGTTGCAGAAATTAATGAAAAAAATAGACCAAGCATCAGGAGAAGCCGGCAGCTGTGTCTTGGTGGCACCAACCCCATCACTGGATGCCACCAACTCCCAAGTGGTGATGGGGGAAGGGGTGGATAAGGGTCTATGTTTGGAAGCCGCCCCCCGTGGCTTCTCCGAGGCTACTTCTTTTGAGGCCATCATTTAGTTTTTAATTTTTTTTAAAGGGTGTCTGTATTAATGTTTTGTGTGTGCGAAGGAGAGTTTACTGCGATTTAGAAGAAGGTGAGCGCGAAATGGAACGAACCATTGGGTACCGGGATGAGATGAGAAGTACCCTTAGCATCCCATATACCCAATGGGGGGTAATCTCATCGCCTCGGGAGCGCTACTTCCCTCCCCCGTATATATATATATATATATATATATATATATATATATATATATATATATATATATATATATATATATAATATATATATATATATATATATATATATATATATATATATATATATATATATATATATATATATATATATATATATATATATATATATATATATATATATAATATATATATATATATATATATATATGTATATATATATATATATATATATATATATATATATATATATATATATATATATATATATATATATATATATATATATATATATATTATATATATATATATATATATATATATATATATATATATATATATATATATATATATATATATATATATATATATATATATATATTGTTTTAAATTTCTATGACGCTGAAACCCTAGAAAACGCATAATGCAGATATGTTGCTTCTCTACTGAGAATAAACCTAATTCTAGTAAATTTAGACTGCAATTAATAAAAAGAAATTAATATAGAACTCACCATTGAAAATGTTCCTCAAATAGTTAAAATAAATATTGGAATTTTGGGAATTTAAATAGTTTCCAAGATAATAACTTAGACGTTCGGCTTATTTTGTGCAAGCTCATAAATAAATTTTAAAGTAGCAAATTATTTAAAATTTAGCTTAGTAGGAACATAGGTTCAACCCAAAGCATGGATTCTCAAACTCTGATCAAAAACTCAGGCCCAGTTAAACAGTAAAAGTCAAGTCAAATATAAAATTCAAGTTAATAGTAATACACAAACTCAACTCGAGCATAATCAAAAAAGTCAATTTTAATTCAAAATAGCAAAACAAAATATCAGGTTGAGTTGGTCTAGTTGGGACTTAACTTCTCTTACAAAGCTTTAAAGATTCCTACCTAAGGATAAAATTATATATAACTACCATACGACTACAAGTAATTTAAAATAGTTAAATGGGATAGTACTCTTCTTATCGAATACTCTTCAGGCTTTGATGAGTATTTTAGCTTAGAAACGTTTTAAGCATAATTATAAAAACGACTTACACATTCGACGGTAAAAAGTAAATACTTTACCTTGATACCTTGAAGAGAAAGGTCTCTTACTCTCAACAAAGAGAGTCTTGACCTTGAAGTGATGTGTCTTTCTTTCTTGAATAAAACTTACATAGGGAGACACCATAGTAAAGTCATCAAAGAGTCTCGGTCAGTCTAAGTCAGTAATTATATTCTATTGATTTGGGAGGTGGAGTATAGATACCTCTTTAATCAAGCTAATATTTTTGGAAATTTTTTAGATGGAATGCCCTGGCCATCCAGGATAGTTGGAACTGTGAAAGTTGAGACACCCAGGGCACCCAAATCAATTCGGAAAGAAGCTCTTGTAACAGAATTAAACAGGTAGCGTGTCACAGTTTCAGGACTGTTCTTGCACGAAGGACAAATATCAGTATCTAAATTTCTTAGGCAATGGAGATGTGAGTTTAAACCACAATAGCAATGGCTAGTTTGAGATCACATTTAAGATTAAGAGGTGGGGAGTCTAGTGAGTTTAACTGACCCAGACTATGGGTTTGTAGGAATGTATTGAGTTCATCATTCTGGTGGAAGTCTAGCAACTGCTTGATTTCTGTGTAAATATTCTTCACTCTCAAAAGGGAAATCCTCCACGTTACAGTGGGAGTGTACCAGTTTGGCGGCTCTATCTGCAATCTTATTTCCCAGTATTCCTATGTGTGATGGAGTCCATTGGTAAAGAATAGTCCAGCCCAAGGATGATGTTAGTTTCGCAAGGGTCTTGTGTATTATAGATAGTATCCTATGATAACGTTTGGGATATTTAATGGTGATAAGTGACAGTGCAACACAAGAGTCAGTAAATATGACTATTTTCTGAGGCATGAGGAACTGAACACAGAAAAGTAAAGCTTTATGGATTGCAAAGAGTTCGGCAAAAATTGAAGAATGAGCACCGGAAAGCTTCCAAGATTGAGCTAGTTGAAGAGTAGGAATGTATAACGCGGAGGAAGTGGATGCAGGGTTGTATATTTTTGATCCACCTGTATATATTGACAGATATGTTGTATATTTAGTGCTTAGCAGTTCAGCAAATAGCTGTCGTCCTTCTTCAGGTAAATCTTTCTTATTCTAACCATGAGAGAGGGTGCAATTGATGTGAGAGAGGAGATCCATAGAGGGTGGGAGGGGTGAGACAGGAGGTGCTGAGGTGAAAAGGTGGTGTAGCCATGTTTATAGAGGAGAAAATGGAGGAGGCTTGTTGCACAAAAGGAGGTTTACTATTCCGAGAAGTGATATGATGTGTTTCAAAGTAGGTTGAGTAAATCTGATAAAGCGGGTGATCAGGTGGAACAGATGCTAGAAGGATGAGCATTTTTGCCATAAGACAGCTTCTCCTATGTTTGAGGGGAGCAAGTCCAGTTTTAATATAGAGGGCATGGGTAGTTGTGGAGGGGAAAGCACCCAGAATAATACTCATGGCTGTAGTGTGGATTATCTCTTGCTTCTTTAGAGTTGTAGAGGCAGAAGATTCATAAACAATACAGCCATAATCGATTTTACTCAGAATGTAGGATTGATACAGTGCAAAAGATTCTCCCGAGAGGAACCCCACTTGACACCAGCAAGTCTCTACAGTAGGGCCAAACGTTTGAGGCAGTCTTGGGCAAGGTAGTTAATGTATTTTTTCCATGTTAAGGTGGGGGCGTCGAGTCCAAAGTAGGTATAGGAGCTGCATAAAGGGATTAAGGTGTTTTTGATTGAAATGGAAGGTAAAAATGGGATTTGTTTAAATGCATAACATTGCAGAGCGCATTTATCGGCGTTGACAGAAAGACCCTATTCTGAGAGATAGGAGAGTATTTCTTTTAGAGAGAGGTTTGACATGCAGTCAAAGTTGGGGCGACAGAACAACAGGCTATGTCATCAGCATACATAAGGACATCAACTGATGGGGGTGAGGGCATGTCATTAAGTAGGACGGAGAAAAGCAAAGGGCTCAGAATAGAGCTTTGGGGCACTCCTCTATTACTGTTTCGAAGAGAAGATTTTGTGTTGCCCACTAGGACCTGGGAAGAGCGGGATGTTAAGAAGTCATGCAGCCAAGATAGAGGGGCCCCTGTGATGCCAGTTTTAAGTATCTTGTATAGAATACCTAAGTAGGATGCACTGTCAAAAGCAGCTTTCAGATCAAGAAATAGGATCATCACAAAATGTTTATGCTGAAAAGCACCAGAGATTAGGTGTGTCATGTGGAGAAGGCAATCTATAGTACTTCTCCGTTTTCTGAAGCCATATTGGTTGGGATGCAGACGGGAGTTTGTCTCCAGGAACCATTAAAGCCTATTACAATAAATGAATGATGAATGGATTCAAAGATTTTTCCCAGGCATGATAATAGATATAATGCCTCTATATGAGGAGGGATCACCAGGATCTTTATTTCCCTTCAAAAAAGGGAGTTTCATAGAGGTTTTCCATGAAGTAGGAAATTGGTCAGTCCTCCAGCTATCCTTATAAATGGATAGTAAAGTAGTTTTTGTAGAAGAGTTCTTATTGGAGAGAAAATCTGGGTCTTCTGCTTTGTCAGGGGAGAGCTTTTTCATTATTTTCTCTAGTTCACAAAATGTGAATGGTTGAGAAAGCATTCCAGAATGTTCAGTTTGGTCACTAACAATGGCATCAACAATATTTTCTATGC